>JBCJKH010017019.1:0-48468 GCA_039877255.1 Loriculus beryllinus
CTGGGCAGTTGCCCCAGGCAGAGGGACAACTCATGATGGATCAGACAGCTTGCCTGCTTCCTGATGCCTGTTTTTCCTCCCTGTGAGCTGCAGTTTACCCTGCTGCTCCCAGGTCCAGGGCAGCCCTGCCTCTTCCCATTGCACCAAGCTGGGGACAGGGCTGGTTGCCACTGTTACACAGCTAGGGTGGAGAGTGGCTCCCAAAGTCACCTACTTCACCTGGGATGACCGCAAAGCCTGGGGAGCCCGAAAGGCTGTAACTGCGTGGGCACCAGCAAATGAAAATGGGGGTATGCCCATCTTACAGGAGGGCAGATTGCCACACACTGCTGTGATCACCCTATCTGTTGTGTGTGCCCTACAGTAAAGGACAATAGTTATCCACTTGCCTACTTTTAAGATATATTTCTTTTATTTATCTGCTACCTATACATAAGTTTGTCTTAGACTGCAAAGAAATCTAAGGTATACATTCACAGATATATTTAGCAATTAAATCTCCTAGTGGATGCTCTTAATACTTTGAGATAGCTTACCCTACTTTGACATGAAGTGAGCTATCTGAAACAAGGGCATTTTTCCCAGTGAATTGAGTATTTGCACAACTTGAAGCAGTTTAAAGTATGTATGTTTTTTTTCCTGTTCAGTGGCTGAAATGAAAAATCCATTATAGGCACAGCTCTGTTCCTTGTATCAGAGGTATCATTGTCCATAATTAAATGGATACATTTGACTACAGAGATACAATACAGATAAAAGTTTCACATGGTTGCCACAGTATATGCCATCTTTTTTCCCAAATCCTTTGATAAGGTCAGTGTGAAGTATTTTACCGTTTAAAACTGATGAATTCTCAAAACCCTGAGAAGATCAAATCAAGGCATATTAGCTCTCAGAGCAAATGAGAAGTAAAAATGTGAACTGTATCTAACATGTCTGGCAAAGGTAGAAATAAACCTTTAAAAATTTAAACCCACTAGTGGGTATTTTTCTGCTAGGGTGGGAAGGGCCATATGCCATGAATTCTTGCTGTTGACATGATTTGGGGACTGTTCTTACAGTTCTGATTGTGTGGAAATACTGTCGTATGCGCACAGCAGTAACTTTTTCATAATGAGCTGTACTCTGTTCTGTTACACTTGTGTAAATCATTTTTACTCAAGTTGTGTTGCAGAAGCTGAGAAAGTAAGACTGTGAGCCTGCCCTTAGTATTTCCTCAGGGGAGGAGGGACTTTTTTAGAGAGACAAGATTCTGAGAAGGGAAATAGGAGGGTTTCTTGCTGAAATGTTGAGCTAACTAGCAATATAGGAAAGATGAAAATGTAAAATCCAATATTGGGTCAACCCTTTTCCTGCTAGCTGAAAATATTTCTTGCTGGCATTAGTTGAATGTAAAGGCGACACTGTCTTACTGGTTTTTAACTCATTTTGCTTATCACTAGCAGGGAAGGAAGTTAATAAAAAGGAACTGGTATTCTCTTACACAGATAATGTCATGAGGAGCTGAATAAATTAATACAACATGGTTTTCTGTGGAGGTGCATACCTGCAACGACATGATAATTTTTTATTTAATATTTTAATAATTGAAAATGTGTAGGTTTTTTTTTTTTTTCTCTGTGTATATGTTTATTTCTGTGTTGTAGTTTGTACTGACTGTATTGTCAGTTTTTAGTTCTGTCTCTTTGCTTTGCTAATAGTACTGGGTAATATTAGCCATTCTTATGCCATGCCAGTGATGGGCTCTATGGCACTTATTGTGCCAAGCTTCTGCTGTTCTTAAGTGGAATAGGCAGCTGAAACAATTTATTCAGGCTGGCTGAGGTTCAGCTATGAAAATCAAACATATTGGACAACTTTTGTTTAATCAACAGATAATTTAGCTGAGGCAGGAAGCATTTGTAGAATTTGGGGACTGTCAGTGTGTGATAGGATGTGATAGGAATTTGCTTATAATTATACCCACAGGAATGATCTTGCATGGGTAATGACAGGGATGGAGCTAGTCCTTCTGCTAGAGCATCAGGATCTTACTCTTGAGTACCAGGTTTGCCAGAGGTGTACTAATACTAAACAAGTAATTTGAGCTGTATGTCCCTCACTTTCTTAGCTGTAAAATGGGGTCAACCCTCGTTACTTTCTCCATGTGTAGAATTTAGATGCACTGGTGTTTGTGGATTGTGTAGGGAAAATAAAAACATACTTATGTATTTAACGTCATCAAATGATAACAAAATGCCTGCTTTTATCCGAGTTGTGAATTAATACTGAAATTGTAGAAAATGCCAGAGAGAACTCGCCTGTTAAACTGTTGGAGAAATGGCTTTTTGCTATTTGATTAAACCAGAATCAACCTAGATTGTTTTGAGTTAGCGGTATTTTTGTCTGCTTATATTACGAGATAAAACATTGAGTATTGACTTAACTTCACATTTCACAGAGGAGGAATTAAAAATTATCTCTGTGAAGGGTGACTATGGAGTTACTCTTTGAAATTCTAATTTAACACTTCAGTAATGGGTCAAACCTGCTCTGAATCCTCTGTGGGATTATTTGATTTGCTGTCTGGTTAACCTCAAGGAAGATGGGATGTCTATATTACTAGAGGTGCTAGCTATCACCTTATAATGGAGAATTTGTTGTTTTAAATTAGGATTGTCACTTGATGACTAAGAGATTATATGAATGGAGCTTATTTTTAGGATCTGCCTTGAGGTTAAAAGTCGCGTTTTTTTTCCCATCCTTTTATTTACCATCATCTGTATAATTGGAGATTAATGTAATAGAGGGATAAGGGGAAAATGTCTGCTTTACCTGAGGGGGCGGGATGGGGTTAAGGTTTTAGTATCTGTTTTGTCTTCAGTGTTATTTATCCATGGAACAGTTTCTGTTTTGTGTTTATTTTATTTACATAAATGTTTTGTGCCCCAGCAAGGAGAATTTTTATTTTTGCCCTGGTTAAACCACGGCAGTTTTTTTTCATAATAGATTATTGAATGACATTCATGTGACTGTGGAACCGAAGGGAGAAGTTCTGCTTTTTGTAAGTAGACAAAACAGCAGCTTGAATATTTTGCAAGTTTATGCATGTAAGGTTTATCCTGCCAAAACCTTTAAAATTAATTTGCAACGTATTGAAATACAAATACTGAAATGTTTTATGCTGCGTCATACATAAAAAGAGTATTTGGCAGTTACTAATTAACTTGAAGGGGGGGTGGGGTGGGGTGGTGTAAAGGCAGGATTTCAGTTAATAATGAATTCACTCCAACATGTTACTTTCACTCTATTTTATGCTGGATATTCTGTGCATATCGCTGTTATAATTTTTTCACCTTTAAAAGCCGTATAACATACCCAGGCATGTTTTAGTAGATTACATATTTCTCTATCTTGCAAATTAAATTGAATTTTTAAATATCTATAGTTTATGATGTCATAGAGTATAAATTAATGCAATGAAAAGCTTAGTATAATACATCATTTTAATGGCACTTAGTGTCTCTCCAGGAGTATTGAATGAAGACAAGCTGTGCAGTGTGCACTGCATATGCTGAGAAATCTCACAAGACTTTTTGATATGAGTTTTGAAATGAGCCATGGGCCCACCTCCAGCACTGTTCTGAGCGTTCCTGCAGAACTTTCCACTGCCAGTGTGTCACGTACCACGTGCATGTATTTCACCCAAGACTTCTGATTTGAATAACCATGGTTGTACATCGTTTGAATTGCATATTTAACAGAATTGACCTACTGTTGCTTCTGGGAATTTTTCTCTTTAAGAGCACAAATATGTTGATTCCCCTACAGTCCCATGTGTATCAATTTGTAATCAAATTTTAATTTTTGCATATCAATATGTTGTGTCATGATTTTGAAACTGGTAATAGCTATGGAAATGCAAGTCTTGACCAGGTCTGAGGGCTTGTGATTTTGGGACAAAACACTAGGTAAAACAACATAATCACCAGTTTTGTATGTGTGTGGGAGGGAAGTTTTTTAGGATATGGAAGTTTTCCTGTGCTTTCTAGGAGGTGACAGAGGTGTGAATAACATGGTGCAATAAGGATTATAAAGAGAACAAATATTCAGATTTATTTTTCAAGATTTCCATCAGAAGCTTGTTTACAAAGGCAAAAAAGCCCTTCTGCCTGCTGCATTAAAGTGCATGTAACTAAGTGCTGGTTGCAGCAGGAGCAAGCAGGGCTGGACTTGCAAGCCTCTATCTGAAGAATTATTAGCATTCATGAGTTAGGCTGCTTTGCCACTTCAAGCTGGATAGCTTTCTGGTGATAGGAGAGGTCCTACAGCTACCCGTTTGCTGGTTACTAAAAATAGTAGTGCTGGAGTAAGGGAGAGTACAGCAGCATAGCACCAAACAAACCTCCTCAACCCTCCAAACACTAAGATTTTAACAAGTAAACTCTTAAAGTAAACACTAAGATTTTAACAAGTAAACACTTAAACTAAACAAACCATCTCCCTGTGATGGCAGAGTTGTAGGGCAGCTTATCCTGAGTCTGACTGGGTAGCTTCTGTAGCTGAAGGTCATTTATTTGAACTATTTGGATAGAGGGTGGATTCAAGACGCGGAGGTAAAAAAAGGCTTTCATAGGGAATGCTTGATTGCTTCTCCTCTTTTTCCTAGAGGGGGAATATAAAATGAAGTGTCTTTTCTGACTCCAGCTGCAGTAGTTCTGGGAGTATGAGGTATGGAAATTCACACAGACAAGTTCCAGAGAGGAAACTTAGATACATAATATTACTGTGCAAGAGAAATCTTTATATCAGGGCTGCTATTAGGTGTGAAGAAGAATGATTTTATTATTGGTAAGTGAAGTGCATCTTGATTTGTCTTTTCCTTAACCCTGAGGTGACCCTTGAGTAGGTTAAAAGTAGCTCAGGCTCTTACTGGCCAGGATCTGGAGATATCCTGAATGTAAACTTACCTGTGTTGCTAAATGATATGGCCAGAAATCATCAGGCTTTCTCTAGAATTTTAACTTGGCTTGCCCAAAGCTGGGGTTCAAACAAAATAAGAGTAGCACTTAAAAACTTAATTTATGCAGGCTGTTTCATGGGGCAATATCTTTTTTTTTTTTATAGCTACTGTTTTATATATGTATCTATTTTAATAATAGGTTGTTGGTTAGGGCTGTACTCCAAATATATTTTCTTTCATGCATAGAGAAGCGATAAATATTTTCAAAGTCTTAATGGAAAACTTCTTCAGTATTGTAGGGAATTTTTCCTGAGTTGTGATATTTGAGGGATCATTAGCAGTTTGGGTAGGTAATTCATAAGAAGTCTTTGTGATCATGTCATTTTCCCCAATGGCAGCAACAACTGCTTTCGAGGGAAACCAGTAGTAAAAGCATGGTTAGCTGTATTTTTAGTTTTCTCTAATGCAATTAAACATCTAGAAGTAAGCAGAGCCATCATCATGGGAGCAGCCAGCTTTCTACAGAATGTCAGGAAATACTCTTGACCGCTTTTTGCAAATGGCTGTTACAGTTATCTGGTGACTATTTTTTGTTCAAGATACTCAATTCAGTGGCCTGTACACATTGTTAGGGTCAGCTTGACATCTGGCCAATATTCCTTCCTGCTTACTATTAAGTACTTATTACTGTGCTTGTTGCTCTGTGTGAAATTAAGATATATTTAACTTCACAATGGTCTTGTAGAGATTGTAGAGTAAAGTTCTTTGCAGAAATTAGGGTAAGAACCTTAGCTGTGTGTCTTCTAGATATTAATAAGAAAATTAGGGAGATAGGTAGCTGCAAATAAAGTCATTTAATTTGTAAGCGTCAATAATAGCTCAGTCAACTGAGTTTCACTGGTTGAAGCGCACTGTATTGCAGAGTGAGAAGTTGGTAACCATGCGGTGTCTGGGCAAATAAGCTCTATCCTAGCGAATTTTTTGCCTTCAGACCTGTGCAGTTTGTGTTAGCTGGGTCTTTAAATACAGAATAAATGAACAAGAAAAAATAACTCTCTGGCAACAACCAAGGTGAACGCTTCATAAGGTGTTTAAGAAAAACAATCTTCATTTCCCCTCTCCCCCCTGCTTCTTTGCCTTCACAGTCTCTGCTTTCTGCTCATGTCCAGTTAAGATAATATAGTAAATGTCTGAGCTCTCACAAGTAAGGCTGTCACACTGATGTTTAACTGACTTTGAAGCAGCGCAGCTGTAAAGGGGAAATGAATTCTGTTCTCTGTCAAAGCCTGTAAAAGAGTGTTTGTTTTAGCGGCTACTGAAGATGGAAGTGTTTATTCTATGACTGTGTTGGTTGTCAAAGCTGGACATATTTTCCTGTATTAATAATATTTCGAAATTTTCATTAGTTATCATTTCCTGTTGGTTTTTTGAAAGGAGTATTGAGATGCTGATCACTGTCCCAGTCTTTTCAGCTCTTCTTTCTGTATTTGAATGGAAATCTTGGAATTCCATGGGGGAGGAGGGGACATGTGTTTTTATGTATTATATAAGACTTTAAAAGCAATTGCAAACGTCAGATACTTCTTGATACAAAAAGGCAATAGTTTTTTGTACAAGGGAGAGAGGCAGATCTTCCAGTTTGTCAGGTGATGGAAGACTGAACCTAATATGCATGAAACAACGATTAGTCATCTTTTATTTTTTTGTGTGACTTCTGCCACAGGCTTTTGCTCCTGATATATGTAATTCTCTTTTGATATGGAAAGACTGACTAGGCTCTGGGTACTTTGTGTTACCGAAGTATATGTTATTCTGTATAATTTATTTCAAAAGTAGTTTATCACATGCACTTAACCGAATCTTAGCCATTCAACACAAACAAAATCCTCCTGAAGTGTTTCTCATGCATTGTTGCTATAGTGAAGGAGAAAAAAGGGTGAAGTAATGGGGCTTGGAGTATTTTTGGTTTGTTTGGCTGTTTAAGATAGATCATCTAGAGCTGAAACTTAATTAAGTATAAGGGTTTGAAATTGGAAACAATAACCGTGCTAAGTAGGCCTGTCACGATCTTGGCATCATTAGAAGAGAGCAAGTGGTGAGGAAAGCTGGATTTGTGCTACTGTGCTTACAATGGTATGTAACTTACTAATTACCTTTGCTGTAAAACGGTTGATGAAAAGCCAACATACTGCTTCCCTGGTTCCCTAGGATCCTTGTTTTGAGAGGATTATACTTCCTGGTGTTTTTACAAGAATTACATGGATGCCAAAATGTTTCCTGAGCTTTTCTTTGATGGTTGGTACAGTGAAACATGGAAGGCTGACCAAAAATTATTGAGAAGTGAGTAGGATTGATAAAAAGGTGTGAGAATAAATGAATCTTATAGCATATTGTCTACCATCCTTGTTCTCAGTCTGGTTTCCAAAGGAAATGAAACTCGTGATTGTGACAGAGACAAACCATTATGATTCTATGTGTATTTGCAGGGTAATGTGTGTGTCTGCTGTTTCCTTCCACTGCCCCAAAGAAACTGCTCTTCTACAGGTTGCAAGAAAATTCATGGTCAAGTAGATGACTTCTTTCACTGTTAGTGAAACAAGGAACTTAATCTGTTGAGAACCATGACTGGGCATTGGAAAATCATTGTGGGAGAGCAAAATTATGGATGACTGAGAGCACAAAGTCGGTCAAGTGCAGAGGTGTTGGCGTGTTTGTCAAACTGGATTTCCACATGCCTTACTCTTTCTGCTTGTCAGCTGGAGATTGAAACACTGCTTGATGCAGAGAAACTGTGAGGCTTCACACTTTTATATTAAAAATAATTAGATATTATATTGTATCAAGACATTATATGCTTCAAAATGTATTGATGGAAGTAATGTACAATATTAGCATAATCATGAGATATGTGAGTAATTAAAATTTAGAACTCCTTTTCTTTAAAGTGTGAAAAGCCTTACATAGAGAAACTGTTGAATATGCAGATTAGAGATCCTTTCATTGTACTGAAGTAAAGTTATCGCTGATAGTTATAGTCTTATTTTTTCATCTATGGGCTAGCCATAATGCCATATCTTAACATCCATTATTTTTTACAAGTCTCCGTTGATTTTCAAGGTAGAGGCAGTAAGAAAATCTACAGTGTTCTCTGGCAGTGGGGCACTGCCAGCCTTCATTTATCCTTCCTCATGTCTAACATAATGTTTTTGCCTGTCAGTGCTGTAAGTTGTTTGTTTCAGCCTCAGATAATCAATCTGATTAAGTATCCTGGCAGTATTTGATATTATACAGAAAGCATTTGAAATGGCAGTGATATTTCACTGAGCTACTGCTCATGTGGAAAGCTCCATTTTAGTACTCTTGGTGATAACAAAAACTCACTGAAAAGAGTGAGGCATATATGTATGTATATATCTTTTGGTGCGAGTGATTGTAGACATAAACCACTATGAGTACTTTTTCTTATGTGCTTCATTCCTATTTGGATGAGTGAAAGCAGTGATATTTATGTAGGTAGTCTATTTTAAGTGTTACTCAATAAAAGGGTTGAAGGAAAAGTTCTCTGAATGTTGACATCGTATAGAGAAATGTCACAAACTCAAGTTGTTACTGTCCGCCTTTGTGTTCATCAGAGATTTCTGTGAGGTAGAAGATGCTGTTGATCAGGCCTGATGCCTCTGGTGAGGCCAGCTGTACTTCAGGAAAGCACAATGTCTTCTTACTTGCTCCAGAGGCTCTTCAGCATGGTTGTAAGCCAGCTTTAACCTAGGTTTCTTTAGTTCTAAAATCTGATGGTTGGATGGCTTTGCTTCAGTTTATCTTACAAAAATGACACCTAATAAATTTTTCATACTGGGGTTTCCCCATGAAAGCCCATCCAGCTACCACCAGGACCCACCAAGTCCCATGACTGCTGCAGTGTCTCTGCTAGCCAGGAGTCTTAGTTTCATCCTTCTTGTTCCATCTGTCTTCTCCTCTCTCACGGCAGAATTAGTATAAGAAAGGCTAAAACTTTTCTTCTTCATGACATCAAGGAAGAAATCAACTTTACAAAGGAAGAAACAAAAAGCAACAAACAAATGCCAATTGAATGGGAAATAAACTTTCTTTCCAGTGAAAACTTTCTTTATTCACCTTCCTTGGTTTTAAAAGCAAAATGGCACAGTGTGCCTGGTATGTGAATAAATGCAAGCCTGATTTAGCTTCCTGACTACAGCAGAAAAAATTCAGGCATGCTTTTTAAGGAATGGTTATTTAAAAGTAATGTGTTTTTGTTGCAGCATGATTATATATTTAACAGGAAACTAGGTTGCAGTCTTTATGACTAACTCTTATTACTACTGCTCCCTTGGTTTCCAGGAGATGATGACTATAATGCTATATAAAATCTTCAGGTATGTAACATCATCTCAGACAATTAGCTTTTTTTTGTCCCATGGTATTACTGCTCAGTTACTGCTGGATAAAGAAATGTATTAAATTCAAAACCTGTATCACTATAATGTTTTAGTTTTCCTTCTAACTCCTTATTGTTGGTCTGGGTGGATCATAGGAGGTCAATAGCAGGACCACATCATGAATTGCTTTGGGTTTTTGTGCTTCATATGTACAAGTGCAAAATGTATCTGGAACTTGTGTTTTACATGGAGGAAAACCACTGGCTTTTTAAATCAGTAAAACATACAAAAATAATTGACTTATTTTAGATTTATTGGACAATTTTTTTTCCCTCTTACATATATTTTAAGACTTTTTATTGACAAGAGTAAGCAAATAATGAATAGCATTTCTTGATGCTATGTAATTTGTTCTATTGGAACAGTATTTCGCTACAATAACTCTATAAGGGATTGCATGTGCAGTTGCTCAGAAATCCAGGTAACTTTTCACTTTATGTGGGAAAGAAATTATTTGGGACATCTCCTGCACAGGCTCCCATTTGAAAGTCAGAAGCAGTAAGTGTTACCAGGTTTTCTGAAGACCACCAGCCCTGTTCAGTTACTTTGGTAACAGTGCAGATATTTTCTTATAGCTGCACGTATTTTATGATTGTTCTGTAAAATACCAGAATGTTGCTGTCAGTGTGCCTTTTACCATCGTGTATTACCATGATTTGACAGCTGACAAAACGAGCATGCAAAAACTGACATTTGTGCCAGATGTCTTTCATTATATATTTTTATAGGCTTAATTTTTCATGTGTGCATTTTATATTGGCAGCTTTAATTTTTTTTGCAGATGAAGCTTAATTGTCTTTCTCTTATGCACATTTATATTTCAGTAGATTAAAATTTTACCACAAAATGTACTACTTGTAATTTAAATTGCTGTGGAGAAAGTAAAAGCTTATCAACAACATAACCTAAAAATGTTCAACCAATCTTTAGGCTTTATAGAAAGGAGTTGAAAGCATCTTACTCTAATAGAGAAGCTTTTTGACCACCTGAGGAGCTTAACTGTATTTTTCTTTCATTGCCTTATGATGGCTCTTGAGAAACTCTTGTAATGGTACTTTAAGGAGCAGACAGTCCTGTTATCCATAATCAAGTGTATAATTTAAGTTTTTGCACTGACTCAACTAGTTTCTCATGATACATGTTACTTTATGCCAGTCTCTGAATCCTTGACAAACAAGTTGAAGTACCCCTGAAGCTTGAGTTGTCTCTTGGGTTTGGCCCTTCTGCCACTTGGTTTCCTAATGCTTCTGGGAAGTGTCTCCCAAGGAGGAACTAAAAAGCAGTCTGATGGTTCCATAGCTCCTGCTGTACACTCACACCAGCTGTCAGCCTCTATTCATGGGAGTATCTTAGGAAATGGAAGTGAAGGGTAAGAAACATGGTTTAAGACTTTATCAACTGTCAGAAGTTAAGCAGGGCTAAGCCAGATTTTTATTTTCCCTTTCTCACAAATCACGAGACATTTGAAATATACTTGCTACATGTGAGGATGAGATTATGGTGTCAGAAGTTTTTCACAGGCTGCTTGGAAGGGATTCTGAAATAACAAATAGCCAGTGTTATGCTTTTTTCCTATGGTGACAGGGACTCCAGTTGTAAAATTGCCAACTTGTCCAATTCAACTTTGGGTTTTAAACATCTGTAGTAAGTACTAGGGAGTTTTCAGTGTGTTGTCTTGGGGTGATACTCTCACCCTCACTCAGATTCATCCTGACTGCTCCTCAACAAAACTCTCTTCAAACTGGAATGTTCTTGCAAAGGAACTGGTTTTGGTAAGTTAGTGGGTTTTGATGAATGCCTTCTTTTAGAAAATCAGAGTGCTGCTAGTCCAATATTAAGCAGTCCGCAGTGTCAGAGGTGCCCCCTTCTCACTTCCTTGTGGTGATAAGACGCATGGAAAGGAACAGAAACCAGGCGCCATTGCTTTTGCCTTGTCAAGTTTGCGATCTTCTTCCAAATGAGATTTAATTCTGGAGAAAAAAAAAATGGTGGGAGAAAGACCTGTGCTTACAGCAGTAAAATGATGAGGGAATCCACTAAAGTCTGCTTTAGATGATGAAACAAAATTTCATCGGTATTTTTAAAACAATAAATGTAATTGTTGACTCATTTATGTATTTCCTTTTGTATAATGTCCTACCCCCCACTCGCACTTGTTTTGCTCCACTATACATTATAAGACTATGTTTGTAATGTTATTGCTGTAATCCTGTCCTCCCCTCTCCCAGCTTCTCTCTTAAGAGCTTTCAAATAATAGCTTGAAATGTTAACACTTCTCTTTTTCACAAATATTTTTCCTCAGCTTTCAAATGAGCATCACTTTGAATTGTACTTCTGATACTTTTCATTTTTCTGCATTAAAGGAACCAAATGGAGCACGTTCACTCTTTGTTTCCCTTTGGTAACAGAAACCATAAAAATGAATAGGACCTAATTTGTGCCAGCATTACAAAACCAGTAATATTTTCCGCATATATTTGAACACCATTCAGAATTCTAGTTTTATGAAAAGTCTCTCATCTCCCATTTATCAAATGCAGAACTTATGTGCATTTTAATATAACATAATCATGGAGATAAATGCAAAGAAGCAAGTGGATGGGGAAGGGAAATGAAATGAGACATTTGAACTGCAGAAAGCCTAAAAAACTTAAGATACTTGTTTATTCTACTCAAGTGACAAATGTTTTTGGCAAAGAAACTGTTATAGCATGTTAGTTCAGTTGTAAATATATTAATTTGTATATTTGACTACAAATACTATGATGGATATTTTTATAACCATCCCTTACGAACATGTTTTGTGTTAACATATTGCAATCTCAAAGTACATAAATTTGTGTTACACTGTTTACATCAGTAATAGCCAGGAAAATCTAAATTAACACATATTCTTTATTTTTCATGTGCGAGTATATCCTGAGGTGTCTGCTCCCAAATCTCCTAAGTTGAGAGCTAAAATGGTGATTTGTTTTAGTATGGGCATGTATGGCCTTGTTTCAACATAATTATGTGAATTGTTTATACATATTCCGTATATCTCGGGATTTGGCCAGTAGAAGAAGCTAAAAGTCCGGCCTCTCATGGTTCAAATAACCAAGTAAATAAAGTGTCATAATCTCTGACAGAAGTGGAAAGATAGGGCTATTGCATCTAGTGCTGTTCTACAAATTAAATGAGTGTTTATCTGTCTCCCACGTGTAATACACAAATGGATGTTACTAAAATATGCACTGTTATTACCACGCAAAAAATGAGAAAATGAAAAAATGAGAAATGAGAAAAACCCTTCAGAGTTACTTTTTACATAAATGTGTTTAATTCCTATGCTCTCCACATTGTTTTCCTGTCCTTTTCTATCTTATGGTGTTACATCACTTGCACACTTGGTTTTTAAAGGCTCTTGTGAAAGTATCACTCTATTACTTCCAGCTGAGTAAGTACTCAGTTGCACCTCATAAGCTTTCCAGGTCACGTCTTGCAACAGTGACAACCCTGTTAGGAAAACAACTGAGTTTTTAAAGCCTCGTTTTTGTTCTCATGTACCATGTGAGCGATGCTTGGAGTTGATTGTGGGCCTATCGATGAATGATGGTGCAGTAATTTCAGTTATTCCATTCAATGGTGATGTAGATGTTGATCGGTTTTCAGATACTAATCCTGTTCCTTAATATAGCAGTTAGCCACATGTGTGAGCTCGTCCCATTAAGGAATGGCCTTCGGGTAAAATGAGTCCTGAAACATTTGGGCCTGGCGTTTATACATTTTCTAGGAACTGGAAAGTAAAGGAGAAATGGGCGGACGACTCCAAAAGCAGTGACAAAGTACCACTGCCTTATGCCAATGAAAAGCAAATAAAACAGCTTTCTGTAAAGCAGAGTATAGACTTCTTTCCTTGATCACATTTTATAAAATTTGTCTTGTACTTAAACTTCTAAACAAAGTTCTTGGGCCATTCAAGTGCTGTCAGTAGTGAAAAAATGTTGGAAGTATATGCAGGATGGTTTTTATTCTAGTGCCAGTTCTACTCTCCAGCCTTAATGTCAACAAGTTTTGTTGCTAGGAATGTAATATAACCAACAGCAGAGTAAAATCCCAGCCCAGCTGTCGGGGATGATTCCTCCGCTGTTGCAAATTAGTGGGAATTCTTGTGAAAGTAGCTTTCCGCATAGGGAATGCTTTGGAGAGTATCCGCACAGGCTTCAGCTGCCTTTCATTCGCCAGCCTTAACTGTATATTATATCCATCTTTGCTCCTGAAACTTGTGCGTAAATAATTACCTGTCATGCTACAAATAGCTGCTATTGCAAAGCCAGCTTTGAATGGGCTGTACACAAAAGGACAAGCAGTTTTTCTGTGCATTTGGTTGCATTCAAAATTACTTTTTTGTTGGAATTTTTCATTATGCTGTCGCTCTTCAGCTCTGTAATTTCAGAAGACTGCCATATACAAAATTCAAATCCTTGTAGTAAACTATTACTATTCGTGAGTCCATTTATTTTCTAACATTTTAACTTTTCTGCTAAATTATGGATGTTTGGTTTAGTTATCTTTCTTTATCCAAACATTTGTGTCTGATGCTGCCAATTTCATGATCTGTAGGGAAGGTATGTTTGATTTAAAATCCAAGGACGCATGTGAAGGGCTTGTGTGTGTGTGTGTGTGTGTGTGTGTGTTCAAAGACAGAATTAAAAATAAATACTCTGGGAATTTTCTTTTGACCTTTGCAAACTACAGAAATGTGTTTTAATGTGTTCCTTCAGTACCATTGTGTGTGGAAGCTTTGTATGGTTTTTGTTCTACCTTGTTCTTAACCTGCTTTTTATTGCATCTTTCTTTAATTTGGCTCCTATGAAATATAAGAGTCAGATTTCTAATGTACAGCATGTTGGAACAGGTTTTACTGCATCTCCTTTCTTTCCATTTGTGTGTTTAGATACATGCAGGTTTGCAAATTATTGCTTGCTGATTAGAACACTTAATTTGTTTGCAGAGTTGAAAAGAAGACCTACTTCTATAAATCAATACAAATTTACCTGTCTTCAGCTTAAACTACAGTTCCTACATATTTTTTGTGCTTTTCATAGATATGGCCAGCTTATTTTAATTAACTCTTGGGCAGAAGTTAACAATACTGAGAGGGAAAGACCTCAGCCAAACCAGGTATATATTCCAACTGATCGTGTGGCTAACATTTTGTGCTTACTGTCAGAAGTACTTTGGAATTATTTTAAGCCACTTTCGCTTTAAAACTAGGTTTAAAGCTGCAGCCTTGGGTACTTACTCTTTTATTTTTTTAACCTCTCCTTTTTATTTAATTACTATTGGTTTTGTATGTTCCTGTAGAAAACCTTAATGAATGAATCTTCTAGAGTTGAGAGGTCAGGATGGCACTCAGCTTTGCTGCAGAACTGCCTGTTCTAGCAGTTCAATTCTTTCTAGCAGTGAGCTAGACGTGAAGAGTGTTTTCTTTAATTATAAATTGTGGGTGTGATAGTGTTTGTTTCTTGTGCCATTTTGAGCACACCTACTGATATAAGGTTTTATTTGAGGGTTTTTTTTTTAAGGCATGTTAGAATTTTGTGACACTAAGATATTGTACTATGACTAGAAAACAAAAAATTAAACTTGTCAGCCAATTAAGATTTTTTTCAATCCTCTTAAAATTAATGAGGAAATTAGAAAAAGTAATGAATTCCAAGGGCACCTCCAGTCTATATGCAAGACATTTTTAGGCCAGATATGAAGTTATCTGTGGGGGTTTTTTGTGTTCTGAATGATAGCAAGAAGAAATGTTCTTAAAATTTGTGTAGTTCTTCTCTCATGATGTTTGCACATGGTGTTTCTTAAAATCTCTTATTAGTTACTGTAAGATAAGCGAGAAGAAAAAAATCTGATAATGGTCTGTAACTTAAATTTTGCTTTGTGGAGTTAGCTTTTAAGAGGACTTCAGTATATGTTTTATATTGTTGCTTTATAGAAGGAAAGCAATCATGCCATCTTTTAAATATGAATGGTAGGTTTGACAGTTGGAGCCGTTGCTCTAGTTGTCCATGTTTCTAATGCCCCTATCATTCAATGTCATTTTGTGTGAGCTTTTATTTGTTTTGGCATATTCATTAATGCATTATTTTTTCTTGGAAGCATGTCCCTTTGGAGACGTGTTCTCTTTGCCGAGCTAATTGAAGTACTAAAGAAATGTGTTCATTTTTGAAAGACAGGATCCAATTTTATTTTTTTTCCTTATTCTGCCAAAATTCCTGAAACTGGAGGCAGCAATGGTTTGTTACTTGAGAAACTCCCATGCTTTACTGGGACATATATATTTCTTCAGAGAACTTTGCAACACTTGTAATTATAACTGCACCAGTCCTTTTCATTTAAGAAACCAGGAAGATACGTGTTTGTTCCTGCACCAGCATTAAACTGGAGAGTTGCTGACTTCCATTTCCATGCTTAGTTTCCTAGGTCATGCTGCTTCTGCAAAGGTATTGATCTTTAGGGTGTTAAGCAATCTTTGCCAGTTTCCCCTGTTTACATTGCAGATTTTGTCAAACATGGAATATGTTGCCCTGGAAGAGGGCTCATTTGTCAGGAGGCTGCTTGTTCTCCCATTTGAGGCTTTTCTGAATGTTATGAAGCACAATTTGAGCTTTGCAGGAATGTTCAGCCAGTACTCTGTTTTTTTAACATATGTTGTATTAACCTCTTAAAATAGAAGACAAACTTGAAAGTTTCCAACTATTATTTGAAATCCTACTTAACAAGGCAACTTGTTTCAAGAACTGATTTATTGCATGTGTGTGCCAAGGAATAGGAATAAATCTGCTACCATATATATTTTTTTACTAATAGGATAAATCAATGGAAGTACAATGTTCATGTAGAATAGTACTACTTGGAAGAATATTTTTTGAGGAAAAGAAAAAAATTTCGTTATAATTTTTTATGAAGACTTTTGAATACTAAAACTGAGGGACTGCTGACATGCTGCTCCACTGTATCACAGAGCAGAGAAACACTGTTCTCTTTTCCATTAAATTCTGCACAAATCCTGTGATTTCTTTACATCCCAGATTATCTTTTAAACCTTCTTGGCTGCATGGAAGGGATGCACTGACTCAGCACATGCTGTGGTTGTGGGAAACCCAGAAGGTGCTTTGCATGGTAAAGTGGAACCTACTGTATGTTCTGTTAACAAAACTTAAAAGCACAGACCTGTGACTCTGCAGTTACAGCTGATGTTTGTATGGTGCATGTGTTACCTAGGGAAGTTGTGTTGGCAGTGGCAGAGTACACAGAGCATCATTCCACAGGACTTGTGACTTTATACCCTGAAAGAGTTTAGCAACCTGTAGAAATGATAACAGCAAACATTTTAACCAACTTTGAAAAAGTTGCCATTACAGGAAAAAAATATTTTAACCTTGAATAAATAATTTCTGAAACTTTTCCTATTTTGTGGCTTTAGTTTTGGGTAGACTATGCATGTGTGCAAAGGTTGGTGCATGGTGGTATGCAGCAACATTTTGTATGTCATAAAATTACGTAAATGCCAATCAACCTATAAGCAGCAAAAAATGTTATGTTATAATCCAGCTGAGTTAAGAAGAAAAATCAGACTTTTTACAGTACAGTGTAAATCTGACTATTTTGTAGAAAATACGGTCTGGAACATACATACCTACTTGCTGCCAATCTTATATGTGTGTTTTGGCAAAGTGCGTTGGCTTTTTATCAGGTGGACAAAGTAAAAAGTAAACTTAGTAGGTATCAAGAAGATGAGAAGCTCAGTTCTTGAGCAGTATTATTACTGCCAGGATGTAGTTATTATGAGGCCATAGTAAGTTTAATAACAATAATAATAGTGAAATTCTTAGCAATTTGAAGTCCCTTAATCCCATCTGGAGGTGGGTGAAACTGAACAAACAGCGTCTTTTCTTCTCCTTACAGCTCTGTATCTTTGTAGCAAGCATGGCTTGAGTTCACTATTGATAGGTTCCGAATGTGAAATACTAGTGGTGCATGTTGTATTTGAGGTATTTTTCTTTTGCTGTTTCTGAAGGTGGACCCTTTAACATGGGTTTATTTATCAGCCATGCATAATATTGTGGTCCAGTACACACTGGAGTACATATAGATCCATGCCGTGTTCAAGAGTGGGTTATGTCAACCTGAAAGGCTGTTGTGCCAGCTTAGTGCAAAAGTACATGTTTAGGGTACAGATTTTGAGTTGAGGTTTCCTCGATTTCTGCAGTGGACAGAAACTGCTCCTGTGCATGGGCTTAGCTCAAGTGAATGATAACTTCCCACTTAGTTCCTGTACTTGTATGTCATGTTTGACTTTAGGTAGATGAAAGCTGGTCTGTTTCTCACAAATCTTGCTTTATATGCTCACTTTGGTATGGAGTTTAACTCTACTTAAGGAATAAAATGATGCTTCTGATTTGCTTGCCAAGGATAGTAAATACTGCTGTAGAATTCCAGTGAGTCACTGAAACTATAAGTTTAAATATTGAATAGAATGTTATTTCCATACAGTTATTTAAACAAAACATTGTCTGAGTGATGCTTAAAAACCATCTTTTAATTGGCTTAGAAGGCTAATTAATGAAAGGGCCTTAAGGTCTTGAAAAACCTGGAGAATTTTTATTTGCTTTTCATGTGTGAAAAAAGGTTAGATAATTGATTAATGTGAGCAGCCTCTGCATTTCACACTATAAATAAGGAACATGGCTCCAAACACACCAATTTTCCAGAATAACTTGAATATATTTGAAAACACTATTAAATAATTACAAGTTTTGACTTAAGTACGTTTCTATAGAACCTCTAGTGGGTATTAAATAGGTATGAAAGGAGAGTTTAACTGTTTCACTTAAACGTACTTTTTTTTTTTAACCTAAACTGAGCTTGGTTTTCCAGAAATTTTTAGCGTGGAAAAGCTCTGCTCTGTCAATATATTCAAGACTACCATGCACTTCTAATAGAGACTTACAAGAAAAATACTCTAAATAGGACCATGTGCCAACCATGGGCTTTTGGACCACCCTTTGGGAAACTGCTGCCTTTTTACATTTATTTGTAGACCTATAATATAATTCTTTTGGCCACAACATGAACATGCATTTTAATAGTGTTAGTACTGTAAAAATCTTAACACTGACTGTCATGGTTTTCTTCTTAGATAAATCTTGCTCTATTACTGCATTTTTTCCCCAGCTTTTTTCATGTTTGATCTGCTGTATTGAAAAACTTAAGTTTTTACACTTGAGTAAGTGTACATGTGGAATCATTTGAAAATAACAATAAATGAATTTCCACATAAGGACTTTTTGTGGCCCTGATTTTGAGAACAGTGATTAAATACATGCTCTATTTTTCTGAAGAAAACATTTACATAATGTTTAACCGAATACGTACGCTTTGTTAAATAGGGCTATCTCCTGAACTGGAAATTAAGGTTGCTATATTATTTTTTTTTCCTTGATTCTGCCTTTAAGGAGTCTGAGCAAGCCCAGCTTTCGTAACTGATTATTATGGACATACCAACTGGGATATTATCAAAGTACAATTGCAGAACTGTAAACAGTAACTGAAAACTGACAACTTTCAGGTTTTGGTTGATAGTTTCTTACATGTGCTTCATCAAGAAGACTATAAATACTTGAAAACAGCAGCAATGAACCAAAGCTGGGATTTTTCAGTGTAACTGTGGTGCAGTTTCTGTGACATTAGCAGACCTCTTGAATCTAGTGGCTATTGGCTTTGATTTTTAAAGGCCATTTCTTATTATGTAATTATTTCATTGTGCTCTTGTTGAGTTAAAACCTTGCACGCTGGGTGTGTGCCCAGATTGCCCGTGGTAGCTGCACATACAGAATACCAGATGTGTGCAGCTGCCCAGAGTGTGTGCGCTTTGCCTTTCAACAAAGAGCAGATGAAGCAGCATCAGCTGTCCTTCTGTCACAGCTGTGCTCTCCTTTCTACCTGAAGGGAGTTAGGAGTTCCTTTTGCTAGGGAAGTTCTAATTAAGCTCTGTTTTTTACCAAGATGTGAGGCATTGGGGTTTGTTTTTTGTTTCTTGGTACCATCTGTGTTTGATGGTAATCAGTAGGTGAGAATGCCCATATGTAATCAGTATGTTTGATGGTAATCAGTACCTGAGAATGCCCATATGTACGTTTTGTCCCTTAGACTCCCCATTTCTAGCAACTGCTGTCTCTTGAGCTGCCCAGGCCATATGTCTTGCTGTGTGAAGAAGTTGTGCGCTTCTGAGGTGCTTGAGGCTGTGTGTGTGCTGCAGGGTGCTTTCTGACTGCACCTGATTTTTGTATCTCATTATCAGCAGACTGAGCAGGTCCTGTCTTGTTGGTGGCCTTGGGGAAACCCTAAAGAAGCAGGGTATTTGAAAACAAAGCATTTGGTCATTGAAATGCCTTTTGCTGTATGACAGTCATTCAGGGGGCCTGGTTTCTAGCATTCCACTGCCCTCAACTCCCCTTTTCTAAACTCTCAGTGGATATTCTGTGGGAAGTCTGTGATACTAAGATGATTCTTAATGGAAAAGTTCATGAAGAGCTGCTGTGACTTGTAGTTATTGTCTCAGTAGCAGACTCCTGCTTTGAAGTTGGCTCTGTCACAAGCTCTGGTTACAAGAACCAGCTCCAGAAGACAGGAGATCTATTGATTGAAAGAAACTTCATGCCATGAAGAAATGCTCTGACCCACTTCATCCATCTGTCTGGCCTGGTGGTTACTCCTCCCTGAAGCAGGAAAGATCAAAGATTCCCAGGTGTGGCACAACATTATTTGCTTTCACAGAGCTGGCTAAACAGGGGGATAAGAGATTTCATGAGGGTTTCTCTAAGCAGGCACACCTCTTGTGTTAAAGTTACATCAGTTCTGTGAGGTTAGGGCTGGAGGTTTACATATCTTGGAGTCAGTACCGAACCCTTCATCTTCGAGTGAGTCAAAGTATGACTGTTCCTGCAGTGTTAGTGTTGACATACTGGTACTTCTTGGTGAAGATGTTGTTTTCTTCTACCAAGACTGCTTGATGTCTGATGCAGGGCTGAAATCTTTCACCAAGGCTATTTTTCCTCCATGTATCTCAAGTCTCTGTCATAATAGAAAAGTCTCTGTCATCTTGGTAGACTTCTTCCTTCATTTAGGCATCCCTTGAAGAAATATCCTTGTTTAAGTTACTTTGAGAAGTCTTCCTGGTTTCCTTTTTTATTCTTACAAGTTCTGATGGAGCACAGGACTGAGTTGGTCTGCCTTGCAAATAATGTCTTTTTCCTTGTCCTCTTGTCAGTTCCATCTGAAGCAAAATCAGTTATCTTTGAGAGGTCTATGAAGATTCCGGCATCTTGTTTACTAAGGCCATGTCTCATTATTTTAGGCAGGACTTCCTTAAGATTTCTGGAAGTTCTTGTTGAGATACCATGGATATCATGTCGGAAGATCTTTATTTTCTTTGATATTCTGCAAGTGAGCTACTCAAGTCTTGTTCAGGTATTCCTGTTAATGTGCATACTATGAACTGTATCAGGTCTGTCTCCCTTCTAGAATTGCATAGAAGGACAGATAACAGTTACCAATTTTTCTTTTAAGTGTGTAAACACTTTGAATGCTTTAATGAAACCATACAGAGCCACTAAGCTCTAGCCTGGAGATAGATTATATGAATATAAGTAGGTTTGTGAAGAAGTCTTGCTTGGAGAGTCTGGTGACTGTGCTCAGGAAAGCTGGTTTCTTTCAAGTGGCTTTGACTAATGTATAATTCTAAAGTTGGATGAATCTTTCGTGTTCCAAAGTGCAGCAGGGCAGGAATGCCGAAACACTGTGTTTGAATGGGCTCATCATGAATGAAAAATGGCATACGATTTGGTCATTGCCCTGGAAGGATATGGAGTCTCCATCCCTGGAAATATTCAAGACCCGCTTGAACATAGTCTTGTGCAGCCCACTCTAGCTGACCTGTTTTGAGCAGGGGGTTGGACTTGGATGACCTCCAGAAGTCCTTTCCAACCTCAGTCATTCTGTGATTCTTTGGTAGTATTGCAATGATTGCAGTGTAAATTTCCCCAGTCTGGGAATAAGAGTTAGACGACAGATATAACCCCATGCAATTGGAAGCAACAAGAAGAAAATTGTAGGCTATTTGCCCCTTTGAGATTATCTCTCTGGTTTGGGTAGCAGCTGCAGCTCTGAGATTTCGTGAGGTAGGACCAGTTGAAATCTTCAGCTGTGGATGAGGGCTGTATCTTATTCTTAATTCAAAGTGTGGTGAAGCAATCCATGTCCTTACTTTTGAGCCAGAAGAATGTAGTTTGTATCCTGGTGGTACTGTCTTTTGTGAGCTCCCTTGTAGCATAAACCTTTGTTCTATGCTTCTCTGTTCTGAAGGAGGGCAGGGGGAAAGGAAATTCAGAGTTCAAGTTCCCCCAGAGCAAAGCTGCTTTTCCTCATTAATACCAAAAGAGTGTTTGGCGTCTTGAGGAAAACCAACATATTACCAGGAGAAATCTTCCTATGGTAATGAATTGGGAGTTTTTGAATGAGAGTATGTTCTTCATCTGGAAGTTGTTACAATGGGAGTGTCCTGGTCTGCTTGTATTTGCTTGCTGTACTCACTTGTCCTTTTCAGACATTTGTATATTGTTTTTCTACATGGTAAAGATGGTAATGAAAGAATGGAATTGCATGAGTAAGAAAACTCAGTCAGAATGCATTTGCATGACACTGTAGAATATCCAAAGCAGCACTGATGATTGTCAAGCTACCATTTCCCATGTTTCAAAGTCTTGAGTGTGTAACCTAAATTACGTTCTCTGATAACTTGTGCAGGAACGTTCCTGGGCTTAATTTTTGGGAAACAATAGGATTGTAATTTTGAACAGCAGCATCGATGTCCTAGATTATTCAGCTGAACTACATAATTGTCTGACATCAGTCTTCAGTAGGATGGATGGGCAAGAAAATTTCTGGTCATGACTGGACTTTCAGTCCTTTGCCTTGTTCAGGACTTAAGGAAATGATTCTCTTTGTTACCACCTTGTGGAATATTGGCTGTTGTAGCTGTGCACTGTACCTGGGTTTTTAGGATCACTGTGTCATGGTGGGAGGTAAGGGATCTTCTGACGTACATAGTGACTTTTGGAAGGCAAATTGAGAAGATGCAGGAGGAAGGAGTTTTCTGATGACCATTTAAAATGGTCCTGGTAATTCTATTGCTGCTTTGGTGGTGAGGTGAGCCCAGCTTTATAACTGCTGGTTGTGACTATGGTGTGCTGCCAAAAAATTTGCAGGAATACAAGAGAGGAGGGAAATTTGGAGTTTAACAGCTTATGCATCATCCAAAAGTTAAAGGAATTTCATGGGACAAAATGAAAACAGTTATGTAGCCCATGGGGATTTCCTCTGCTGAATATCAAAGGTATACTGTAAACCACTGAGGTGTAAGCACTTCTGCTTGAAAAGGTTTCAAGATCCTTTATGATGAAAGGAGTTAGGCAGTTGAGTATAAGGGTTACTACAAGTCTCATTAGAAAGTACATAGCAGTGTTATTTGAAATGTCCCATTGACCTCAATAGGTCTTTGTATTATGTCTTTTTTTCATTGTTGCTGTTTGACATTGAGACTGTGTTGAAAAGATACTGCGATTTGATGTTTTTGGGTATGCCTGTCATTTTCATCTGAATGGCCTAGCTCACACTGGGCCAAATTCAACTTTGGCAAACAAATGTCCTGAAGTTGCTAGAAACTTCAGTCTTTTAAAAGCAAGTCTTGGAATTACAGGTTTCAAATATCATGGTCTCTGAAGCTTTTAGGCATAATGCATTTGTTGGTAGTTAGATGTCTTCATTCTAGTGTGTGTGTATTATGTACTTAACTGCTGGACAAAGAATTATGGTGGGATATACTAGAAGATTATAGTATTTTCCAAACCTACAGAAATTCTAACCAGATTCTTATTACCCTGCAAACAGCAGTCTTGAGAATAATGGGAAACGCCTGTAGGGTGCCATTTACTTTCCTGGCAAACCTTGCAAGAGAGAGGCTGTCACCTTATGTTTGTGTAGCTCACAGAACAGTGAGGCTTTAATTCTAAACAGGGTCTTTGAGAACAATTGAGACATGTGTTGAAAGAGGGAGCTTTAGGATGTCTGAGTTGCCTGCTCCTGGTTTTCATTCCTCAGATATCTGCTATGATGTTCTCTCTTTTTCAGCCATGATGGACATGGGCCAGTTGGGTCAAAATTTGCAACTGGCAGGTATGTTGCAGTTTTGCATGTGTTGGTTCCCTGGGTATCCATGTTGAAACCCAAAAAGTTTATTAAAATTGTAAAGGCAAATACATTTGATAACTTTGTAATTAAAGTTAATTTGTTTGGTGTGTGTAAATTTAATCAGGGTATGACTGGAACTGTCTTAATCTCCTCTAGTAGACACCTTCAGTGACTAAGTGTAGCTGCTGTTCAGAGACTGAAGAATCAGTTAAGGGGAAAGAAAAAGGCAAGGTAATGAGAAGATTGCCACTGAAGACTGGAGAGCTTTCTAGTTTTCATTTAAAAATGCATTAAAAATAAAAATAATCAGGATTTCTGAAAATAATATTTAAATTATTTTTCAGGTAATTTTCTTTCTATTTCTGTGAAGTTAAACAAGCAGAGATAAATGTTTGTAATCAATCTTAACTACTTAAACAAAAGGGTTTTAGAAGGTAATTTCCTGAAGGTTGCAGATTTTACTGATGCAGTCATTCATATCAACACTCCTAGTAAACAAAGTAGAGAAGGAATTGCAGGTAAAGAAAATCAAGTTCTTTGCCCGCAGTACTGCCTTCAATGCTTTTATTTGGCTGAACTGCACTCAGGGCTTCTCAGTCATGCAGTAGAATAGCAAGTGGTTTTACTTCACCAGGCTGACCAATATAATCAGCATATATCAGCATATAATCAGCATAAATTACAGATAACTGCAACAGGATTATTTCTGTTATTTAACCTGTGATCTCTAGAAACTCAGTGCACATGTGTTTTAAAGAAATCGATGGCAGCATCACAAGCCAGCCTGGGTACATAATGAGAAGTGTTAGTCATCTGAGTGGTGTTGGAAGTGGAGGTTATGTTCCAGGAAAGTTAACTGTGGGGTTGCTGGAAGACATTTCTTGAATCCCCCCTGCTGCCTTTATTGCATCCAGTCAGGTGAAGCAGGAACAATGTTCTTCAGCAGCTGTATGTGTTTTCATTTTTTTCATTTTTCTTTTTAATGCTATACAATTTTTGTGTGTTTTATATGAGGAGCTTAACGGACTTTATATCAGTGTGTTCTGCATCCGTGCATGTTGTTCTAGGTATCTACCTTATGAAAAAGGCGATGTAAGGACAAGCTAACGTAAAAGTGTAAGCAGAAGTATTGTTTTAATAGAACATATTAAGATGGCAGAGGATGCAACAAGAAGAGACATAGTCAGAGGGTCTGTATGCAGAGCTCTTCATTCCCATTGCAGCTAGACTGGCTGTGGCATAGCAAAATTACATACAGGAATGTAAGGAATTAAAGGAGATTAGTAAGAGTTGTAAGACTCAACTGACTTTAAGTATAGAAGAACTTTTTAATGCTTTAGTAAAATCAACAGCTAAACATAACTTGCAAAGCAAGATAAGACCTAGAAAAGTCAAACCCCAGCCCAACAGCACAGATTTGTTTGAGCGGCAGTTTATTAGTAAAACGAATTTTGAATCCATGTCTATGTAAAAATCCAGTGGTAGAGTTGTGTAGCAAGGAAAACCTCATGTGAGACTTGGGTTTAGCAGCTAAATCATACAAAATTATGCATTAGTTGATATATGAATCAAATGAAAACAAAAGGAAGTAGAGAATCAGAATAAGCAGACTAAACTGAAGTCAAGAATCTGAATAAGCAGACTAAACTGAACGTATAATGCTCGTATTAACTTGAGTTCAGCAAGGGTTCTGTACGTATATATGACTGTGCTTACTAGTTGAGCTGTCTTGTTTGAAGCTAATGGTTAATAGCTTCAAAGTTGATTAACTTGTCATACCAGTCTCACCATGCTGTTGTTTTTCTCAAACTAGATGAAAGGTTTCTTTAAGTATGGTTACTGTAGTACTGCATTCCTGATGATGCTGGTAGCTAATGACACTCTTTGTTATAGAAATCAGGAAATGTGGGTTGAGCCTCTGGGATTTGTGTGGCTGAATTATTAAAAGATTATGTCTTAAGTGGCATGGTCGCGCTGGAACAACTTGGTATGTAGCATTGCTAATAATACATGGCTGTAGTTTTTGTTCTTCAGATGAATTTATTCACTTGCTGTAATGCTAATTCACTCCTACCCATGTCAAAATACTACTTCTAAAACTAAACCTATCTTTTTGTAATAAGACCTCCCTGTATTTCCTAGGATGCTTGGTATGGCTTCTGTCACTAATGTGGTCTGATGGCATTTTTATTCAAAATCTGTTGGACACAGAGGTTCTGGTTGGGTTAAATGGGCTGACATTTAACATGAATTAATTTCATTACACTAATTAAAACAACCTTTGTGGTATGCAGCCTTGTATTTCGATTTGAATTTTTAATTTAAATACAAAGAAATTATTCATAAATGTTTACACAATAAAGTGCTTGCCATAAAGTACAGTTGATGTATGCCAAACTCAGATGCTCTTACTATGAGCAAGAAAAGGCTGTGAGACTTCCTTGCCCATTTGCCTCATTTTCCTAACTTTTCAGTGACATGCGGGGCAAAATTGGCTTTGGGAAGTCAAGAAAGGTTTCTGGATTCGTGATTAACTGAAATATTAGAGTCCTCGTGTGTCTTAGAAATTTCATTTTGACTGTGTTTACTGAAAAGCAAGGTTATTTTACTGAAGTGATGTTGACATGTCTTCCTAAATTAAATACCTGTGTAGTATGCTAGACGTTTATGGAAAGTCCTAGTTTTACTCGTTCTCTGTCCAAAGGAGAAGTTGTTTGTGGAAATACAGGCCTTGTGGAAGGATCTCTTTGGGTTGCTGCTTGGGTTGAGAGCATAATTTAGTCTCCTCCTTAACCTGTGGTCTCTCTACCAAGTATCACATACCTTGGAAACTTTATTATGTACTGACCTGTTTTGTCTAGCTTTGTTAAAGACCAACTCCTCAACCATGATCATAGAAGACAAGATGGATTGTTCAGTTCTGCAGAAATTAATTTCATCTGATCCAAGGACACAGTAGTTGTTTGTATGATAGACGTTGCAATTTAACTCCTGCCTCCCCATATGCACTCTTAAGTAGTTGTTGTGCACTTCCATGTTCTAAGCAATGTCCTTTGGTTTAAAAGTGTAAACAGAAAGATCAAAACCTGTAGGGTTTCAAGCATGCCTGAAGAGATTGTTGTTGTTATGGTGTGTGTACAGTCAGTTCCATGGGGTGCCTCTTGTGTATTTCTTATTTCTTCACACTAAAAGTTGATCAAGTTGTAGCAGGATTAACTTATTGAGAACTAAAAAATGATGAGGCTTTCACGAAGACTGAAATAAAAAGACAATGTACTAACCAGGAACGATAAGCAATGGCATCCCCTTGTAACGTGCCTATCCCCTCTGGCCTTCCTTAAGATAGTGAATCATCCCGCAAAGAACTGAGAACAGACTAGAAATGTGTACTTGTCTACTTTAGGCATACATGGCAATTTCATCCTTTTCTGCAGGTTTACTAGACAATAGTGAGGTTTGAGGAATTATGTAGTGATATAGTGGTTGCAAAATAACCTTTCAAATAAACTTTTAATATAAGAAAGACTTTGAAATTTAGTATCCCTACCTTCCCTGAATGATGCAAAAATCCTAGGATTTATAGTTCTCCCAGTTACAGTCACCTGTAGAGGGAGTGACGTCCCCAACATCTGGAGTCAAATCTTTTCTTGTATAAAATATGTAACAATACTCTGCATATAAAAGAGTACATTGAAGAGTTAAGTAGAGTTACTGTTTGGAGGAGAAGGCTATGGATGTTGAAAGGGTGAATTCATCACAGATAAAAACTAGAAAAATGTGTGGGTTAGACTGTGACAATTGGATTTTTGGAAGTAGATTGGAAAAATTAATATTCCTAATTGTTCTGCAGAGTGGCAAGATGCCTGTCCTTATAGTCTGTAATTGTTTATTCAGTTTTCAAGTCTTTCAGTTATCTTGGATATGATCTTTAGAAAGTGCTCGTTACCATAATTGCGATTCAGTAGAATAATGCTTTCTTCATTTTATTGCCTTCAAACAGTTTTTTTGGCCTTCTATTGAATATCATGTTGATTTCCCATCTGCTTGAAACAGTTGACTTGTAAAGGTTGCAAACAAAGTTTGGCCATAAAGATACAGCCAAATTAAAAATACAGTGGAATGCTTTTTTGTTTTCAGTTGACTAAAGCATTTTTTAGCTACAACCACAATTTCTGCATATTGAAGAGGAGGAGGCTGTAAGGGTTGGATGTTTCAGCTGTAGGCAAGGGTGGAAAATGGTTACTGGCTTAGGATCTTGAGTTTGGGCTTTTTTTTGGGGGTGGGGTGGTAAGAAGATGATGTTTTAGGTTTGTGTTTTACTTTGTAGACTGATATATTAAAAACCAAACCAAACTATCAGATCACCTTGCTCCTACCCCAAAATCTGCCAGGCTTCAGATTATAATTTAGAGTTACAAATAGGTAACTCTTGCTAGTTGAAAGAGATATACATAGTTAGCATCTCTTTTTTTTTTTTTTTTTCATAAAATGATGTTAAATCTGCAAAGATATAACAAAATGGTGAATAAAATACCTTTTAAATATTTTTATTTCCCACTTTTTATCCTGTTTTATTTTGCTTCATTAATAGGAATGGTGAAGTTATAGCAGATGTTAGAAAATCTAGCTATTTTCAAATATTATCAGATCAAATCTAGGCATTAATGAGACTGGAGCCAAAGTTTCATGACTTGCCAAGGCAAGAAAGATTCAGTAGGAAGAAAAATTGAGCGCATTGTCTTCAGGAAAGCATTCAAATCTCTGATAAGACTGGAATTCTGCTGCTGGTTACATCGTTTGTGAGGCGCCACACGCATACAGTTTGTATCTTGCCTTAACTCACCTAAGAGATGGACAGTTTGTAGAAATACTCTTTTATATTTTTGGCTAGAGCACTGCTATATCTTTTCTGTTTAATGTGAAGCAGATTTAAAGAAAAATAATTATATATGCAACATTTTAGAACAATCAGTTTAGAACTATAAGAATGTAATTTTACTGCAGTGCATTGAAAAATCTCCTTCTATAAAACCTATATTTGGACTACTTGTTGGATAAGGGAAGACATTAGAAAACTATTAAAGTATGCTTTTCTTAAGCTCTGTGAAGAGTGGTTATTGCACTTGGTCCTGGGTTCAGAGTCTGAAAGGAGGTAGTACTGGTTGAGAGAAACTGAACTTGGGATTTTGCTTTTATATTTTTAATACTCTATATTATTTTGCAAAAGTTAAGGAAAACTAATAGTTATTCAGTAATTAGGCTTTCAGCATGATATTTTTCATATATAATCAGTGCTTTAGATTGATTCAAACTTGGAAAACTTTGTCCTTATAAGGGAGATAGATGGAAGATGAGCCTAAAATAGGAGTCTTGGCAAATGCTTAACATCTTCAGAGGGCTATGAATGTAAGGACTGTTTCCAGCAAGACAGTTCTAGAAAAACCACAGCATTTTAATCTGCTCAAAGTTTTTGCAGCAAGATTTCCCAGTTGTGTGATAACCTCAAATAAAACTGCTCAACTTCAAAAAGCTGGAGAACTCCTGGTGCAGAAGGTAATCTGGAGTTCTGTCTTTTTTAAAAAATAGAAATACTAAATTGAAAAATCCCTCTTGTAATAATCTCTGTAGTAGTCTGTGCACTCGATGCACTTACCTGCTGCTGTTCTGGGATTTTTGCACCTGAAGCTGTAGTAAAAGGAAAACACAGGTTTTTGCCTGCATGCCTCCTACTCTGCCCCTCCCCAGAGCTACTCACTCACATGTTACTAAAATGTTCAGGAAGTAAAGAGCTGCTCTTTCTTCTTGGTTAGAATCTTCAGAGTCTTATTTAGTCTGGAATTAAGGGAAATATGTTCGTAGAGTGCAAGCAAGTTTTTGTTAGTTAAACCTCAGATTTCTGTGCATACTCTTAACTTGTACAGTGTATTCCCCTTTGCCATTGTTTTTGTCAAGTGTACAGAATAGATTATCCCTCAGTAAAAATCTAGCTGATCTTGCAGGGAATACACAGTGTTATCGATGTAATTCCATATACCAGGACTGTGTTTGGAATTATCATTGAGTTCAGAAGCCAAACCCAGTACCAGATAATACCTCACTGAAGGCGTCACTTAGAGATATTACAGCTAGAGGTTTATCGTTTAAGTAACACTGAAAGATGGTAGCCTATGTCCAATTAAAGGAGAAGTGTATGTTGAGTTTAACTGATTTGTATTCACTTAAGTGTCATCACTTCTTTTTGTTGCAATAAACCTTTAATCTGTTTATATTTTTGCACCTTACAGGCGTTGATGCTTACAAGCCTAGTGGGATATTTTCTAGGCAGTTATGCTAATAAGTATGCTAATAAATCTATCCACTCAATATATATGAGGGTTAGGCGTTGTCTAGTCCAGGCTTTAAAGGTGTGATCCTGACTGATTTACCTAGCTCGATCTAATTAACACCTCTAGTTAATGGAGTTAAAGCCTAGGGAGAAGCTTAAGCATTAACTTGTGAGGTTTAGCACTTTTGGAAGAACAATTGCTTTGTCTTCATTAGGGTTTTAGTAAGGAGTTAATTAGGTGAAAATAGGTAACAGTTCCAACATCACTCCTTAATTTCCAGGCAAGGCTGAACCTCAGCTGAGTGCTTCCAGAATTTCAGGCTTTCTGTGATTCAGTGCAATTTCTCTGTTCTCATCAGCTTTTGAGAGCTTCAGGTAGTACAACACAAATGTGATGAAAGTTGTCATACTTTGTGTGTGTACCAAGATACCTTTCTCCTAGGAAGGATCTAATAATGACCCTATAAAACTCAAGAGTTCAATGATTAAAGTTGTTTTGTATTAAAAGGGTGATTATGATTAGGCTGTCTGCCTTAGGGCTTCATCACTTGTTAGTTTTGAATTATTAGCCCTTTTAATATATATTGGCAAATACCTCGAAGGGAGGAGGAATAAATGTCCCAAAGACATTTATAAAAGCAGAAGGTCAAGTAAAGGAGAGAAACTTTATTAGTACTTTAACCAAAGAAGAAAAAGCATGAGACTCAGAGGAGCTGGTGTAAGTTAGGGTGATTTTATAAATGTCTTGAGCATGGGAAGAGCTTTACAAAGTCGGTCAGCCTCATGGCACAAACATGTAGGAAAGTGAGATTTGTTAGTCATAGTGTTTGTTGAATGACTGCTTAGCAAGTACATACTATTTTATAATTAGTTTTACCTTCAGCAATCTGCATTAAACAAGGTAGCTGTTTGAAGTCAGCAATTTGTTGTTTTCATGTTGAATTAACTGATAAATTTAGATTTCAAAGGTTCGTGACATTGTCACTAATAAAGTCAAAGCCTAGTCTGAGGTGATGGACTAAAGTTGCTTCAGAACAAAAGTTAATTCAGAACAGGCTTGCAAATTCATTTATTTTTTAATGTTACTTTGTAGGCTCTTTCCAAAGCGTTCTGTGGGTGTATCTTATTTGGGTGTAATCCTCCGTGTAAATGCTTTTATTTTTTTGTGCTAATAAGACTTTTCAAGTAGTTTGTGTCACAGTGTCAGAGCAGAGAAGTTTTCTTTTCATATACAATAGTGGGGAAAGAATATTCAGTGCAATTGCAGGGCAAAGATGCTTCAGCTTTCTGGGAAGCATCAGTCCACCATCACAGTCATAGTTGGTATATGAGGCTAGGCTCATCTAAATCTTTCGTATCCCTTTTGTTTTGTAGAGTGACATATGATGTCTTGATTTTTTCTGGGAAATTGTATAAGACTTGAGTCTTGATACTAATTAGATCTTTGATTGTGTTTCATCACTCCTCACTGGAAATGAAAATCAACATACACATATGTATATAAGGGTTGCATAATAGCATCAGTAGGCTGGTCACTTTTCCAGTGTATGTGGAAGTGCTTAGCAAAGGACATTTTTTAATGAGGAGTTTGTTTGCTTTTTCCCATAGGATTACTGCTTCGTATTTGTAATGTTATCTATTTGTTTAGATAATTGGGAAGAAATGGAATTTTCTTTGCCTGTGAATGTGTTGTATTTTCTGTTAGCTCAGAAACTTGTTTGTTGCGTGATGAGATGAAGCCTTTTTGGCAAATCTTAGAACTATCTGATATCTGTTTCTAACGTTGTCACTGCCTTGGAAAGGTTTTCATTTAAAGCATTCCTTATGTCAGTCAAATTGCAAATGTGATAATCTGATATTTATTTCTTTTAGTTAAAGTTTTGTTAAATTCGCAAAAAAATTGAAAATGTTTTATTGTGGAAGTTGTAAGACATTTTATACATCTTTTTTAAATTAGTCTTTTTCTACTTTGAGAACATAGCTTCATTTTTCCTTGCTTCTCTCCTTAATGAAAGTGATCAGCCTGGCTTCTGTTGTGGACTGATATTATTCCGTTGTTCTGCTTTGCTGTTTTATTCACTTTATTAATAAGGAAATTTTTTTTTTTTTTTACAGGTTAGGATGCTAATTTAATAGCACCCTTTTTTTTACGCATGGCAGATCTTTAGTACATGAGTAATGATGGAAACAGGCCGGGGTGGGTAAGATACACTGGAGTTAGTGAGCAGGGATGCAGGGTGCTAACCATTCCAAGCCAAAGTATTTTTGTTCTTAACTGATGCCATCAGCAAATCAAATCATCCACATTTATATGGAATTATGATCATGTTCCACAGAAGATGCTGACAAAATTTAGGAATTCAATGATTCCTTGAAAGCAAAGTAGAATTTTGGAGGGCTTTAGCGATGCTCGTCTTCGATTTTGAGCAGTGATGGAGTCCTTGTGCCCTGCGTGTTGGTATGCAGATGGTAATTCTGTAATTGCACTAATTTGAGTACAGCTGTGACTAACTTGTGCTGCAGAAACCCCCCTGAAGTAGTCATCAGTTTTGCCATTCTCTGCTTTTCATTTGGAGATGATTTTTTTCTTTTTCCTTTGTGTTGTGGTTGGAATCTTCCTGTTTCCCTTTGGTTCACTTTCTATTCCAATAAAATGGAGAGTGGTGAAGGAAGTGAACTTTCTTCCCCAAAAGGCAGCTAGATGGAAATGAGCCAAGGATCAAGTTAAGGCATCTCTTGTGAAATCACTGTGGACTTTTTAGAGTGCTGTTTCCAGTTTGGACGTCTGATCCAGCTTATAAATATATAGCAAAGAAGGGAGGGAAAAAACCCAACTATGTGTACAATCACTGATTATTTTTTTTCCTGTGCTAAAAATGTGGACAACTTGTATAGCACAAAACAATCCAAAGATCAAAAAGCACCTGATGAGATTTTAAAAAAACCTCAATGACTGATAGTATTTTAGGTGGGGAAGCTATGGAAGTTAGTAAAAAACCCAAAAAATAATAAGTAGCCATTCAGAAATATTTGTCCCATTCTTTTCAGTTCCTTGGTGAAAAGAGACTTCGGATTCATCTCTTGCTGTAAGGGAATTGGAAGGTAGTGTGCTAAGCAGTACTGCAAATTCAGTGAATATTTTGTGCAAAAAATATGAGTGAAAACATAATAACGTTTTACCCCAAAATCTACTCTGAGGAACATTTGCTTCCATAAGGTAAGCTTTGAAAAACAGACAAAACAACACAAGACCCCCAAACACCACAACCAAAAGATCCCTCCATCTCACATGTAGATTTATGATCGGAAAACTGAAACAAACCTAAGCGTATTGAGGACATCTGATGTTGTCAGCAATGGTGTTATTAATTATCTGTGATTTTTTCAGATAACCCTCAGGGAAATGATTTTAAATGTTTATGACAGAGTGTAAGATGAAAGTCACACTACAGATGAGAATGATTGACCCTCCAAGAGATGAGCAAGAAGAGAGAAGGATATTGTGGGATATTTCAAGCTGAGGAGTACTTACTAAGTCTCCCTCTGTTTATACTGTAACTTTGAGTGTTCTAAACACAGAGATGGCAACTTCTTTACAGAAGACATTTGGCATCCTTCTCTGAATAAAAGGCGTTACATCCCACTGTGTGAAATAAAGAAAGATGAAACACACAACTGAAAGTGATGATCAAGTCTCAACCAGTTAGGTATTTTATTTTTTTTAACTCCTCCCTGTCTACACAGATTTATGTTCACCTACCTTTATATTTATGTATTTTGCACTGCAGAAAGTGTGAAATATACAAATGACAAGCCACATGTTTTGAAAAAAAAAAAAAGAGGCTTAAAAAAAGCCCACAACAACAAACCAACACCCCACAGAGGAAAGCGATAGTTTAAAAGTTTTAATATTGTGGAAAGAATTAAGCCAGTTTGGAAATGGTGTGTAACAAATCAAAGGTGGGGACGAAAAGACAAATCTATAAGTGGAAGCTTGTGATTGTAAGAAAAGAACGAGCAAAGCAACCCACGGAGAAAGTTAACTTAGCAATTAACGGTACAGAAAACGAGGAATGTATTTTGCTGCTTATTTTTGTTTTTAACCAAACAAAACCCCAAAACAACTCACTGTGTTTTGATATCCTGAGCTGATGCTGAACCACTTGCCTTCCCTGGCTCAGCAGGCCATGAAACAGCAGAGCCATTAGGTGTACGGGTTTAGTTTGCCAACTTCTGTCTAAAATTTCATGGTGTTTTCTGCAGAGTTCTGCTGATTTTTCTGTTATTCCACCACTACCCCCAAACTTGTCACATGTGGAAAATCCAGATATACTTGGAAGAAGTTTGATATTGTCTTGGGCAGGATGAGCTGCTTATTCTAGACTTAACAGCCTGACTAAATTTAGATAAAATCTTGAAAAGGCTGACCAAGGACTTGGTTAACCAGGAATTAAAAACGGCGCAATATAATTAATGCTAGCCAATACAGTTTATTTGACATGATCATCTCTGATTTTATCTGGAGGAGCAATTAGTAGTTTTCATGTAATATACTAAGATACAGTATATTCCAGAACAGAGCTCAGATAAGCCTTGGGTGACTAAGTGCAGCGGTTGCTGTCCAGATCCTCCTCCCCAGAAATATCTGTGCAAGGACAGAACAATCTTCCTTTATCTTTTTTAAGAGTAGGTTTTGGTTTTGTTCTTTTAGCCCAGAGCCATTAAAAAAACAAAAAACAAAAAAACCCAAGCCAAACCCAAACAGAAACAGACTTGGGAACAAAGGGTAGGAATTGGGACTTTCTTCTCCTTGAAAGAGCTCTCTAACTGTAGTCTGAATAAAAACACGTTTGCTGTCACAATTTGTGCATGTTTCTTCCAGTCATTCTGCACAGTGAAATGCATATGCAGAGAGAGCAAATGATGAGGATTTGACTACTGTGGTATTGGAGGTATAATAGGACCCATGATGGTCATTCATTCTGGAAAAGTTTTTAGATGGTCCCATGGACCAAACAGCTGGTGCTGGTTTTGCACAGAATTTAAAAATACAGAACAAGGCAAACTCAAAGTGATACATACCTGCTATGTTAACACTGGCTAATTAATGCTTTCTAAATAGGAAATTACTGAGCAACAGTTTCACATAGAACAGAGTTACTTATTTGGTCATATGCTCTTTGGTGTTTTGTGATATGAAATTGAAATTTGTATGAAAAAAGTCTGCAAATGCTATACAAAGGTTTGAAATTATGAACAGTGAAGAGAGCAGGCAAGTACTACTGAGCCATATGGGTCACTTCACTTGACAAGTGGTAGCAAGCTAACAAAATGTGCGTTTAAATACAGCTAAATATGAAGTCTTACATCCAGAAACAAAATAACGAAGGGTGGCTCTTGAATCCAGGAGTTCCCAAATACTCCTGATGAAAAGAACTAATACAAATGTGGTTATGTAAACAGGAAGCATAGTGCAGAGGAAAGATGTACTGCAGAAGTCAGGATGTTGTACAATTTCTGTGTTAAGCTACAGTAATTATTTAGTTTGGCACCTACAAGTTGGGTTCATAAATTGGAACAGCTCCAAGTAGATCTTCTGATTAAAAAAATCAGAGAAGAGCTGAGAAACCTGGGTGTGCTTCTCTTCAAAAAGACAAGGCCAGAGTTGGAATACATGACCTTCTGCCTCTGTGCTCCTACACAATGAGCAACTCTGCAATAGCAGGCCCATAGGTTAAGCAAACAAATCCATAAGCAGATCAGGGGGCAGGAGGGTTAGATAAATTTAATTCAAAACTAAAGATGCAAGTTTTTATAGGAAGGATAGCAACAGCAGAACATTACACTGCCATATATAGGAGCTGATTTCACAGTAACTTTCAATCAAGATCAGGTGTCTTTCTATGAAGAAAAGCACTACTTCAAAGATTAATTAAAAAAATCATTTAGTTTTATTGCCTGTAGTAAGATGGTTGGATCATAGTAGATCTGTTTTACTAATCTGTGCTCTGTAATGTGATCAGGTGTTTGCTTATTACACATCTTAATAGCATGAAGGGAACCCAAAAGGGAAGGTGGAAAGCATCATTGTATGAAATCCCCGGTTCATAACATCTGGCTTTTTATTTCAGACCTGAATGAGTTTATTATTTTTAGTTCACAGGCATCTTGAATTGGGGATGTTTAATTACATTCCATTTGTATTGAAGCTTGTGCTAGTAGTCCATAAATGAGCAGTTCAGCAAGAAATATGGTGCAAATGAATCGGAGGTTGCCATTGCAGTATATTTTTAATGTATTTCACGTTTAGTTGAGAAGTTTTTAATTTTAATCAAATGTCCATTTTTCCAAAATGGATGCTTTATTCTTTTCCAAAACATCCAAAATGGATGCTTCATTTAAGTAAATGATAAGATATTGTCTTCCCTGTCCCCCCTCCCCAAAGTCTGATTTATTAATATTTTAATAAAATTTTGGTTAAAGTCTTTTATATTTATATATATATCATAAAAAGCTATTTATATACCAGGTAGATAAACATGTAGAAACATGTACTTATACATATCTATATATATAAAAATAATCCGAATGCATAACAATTGTGGCCTGTAAAGCTGACAACCCACATAAAAGGGGAAAGAATGGGAGAAGGGAATATTTTAAGATGAACTGTTAGGGTAACATTTATTATTTATGCCAGCAGATCTCAATGTGAATATGAAATCTGATTTTCATTTGCTTCCATCTTTACCAAGTTTTTGTGGTAGGTGTCTGGTAGTGCATGCTGTGCTTAAAAGGAGGGAGGGGGGCATGTATTTTTGGGAAATAGTCTTATTTAGGAATGAAAACAAAGATTTGAGACAATTGTCTTTCAGCCGTTCATAATATATGTGAAGTGAACCCATATTAGAAGGTCGCTGTCTTGATTGGTTTTGTTTGCCTTGTGAGCTCAAGTTGCTGGAGATCTGTTCTGGGCCTGCAAAGTGTTTGCTTGCCATGTCTTCATCATGCGTGCAGTCATGACGCCAAGTGATGGTTTGTTATTGTTGCTGTTGCTTTTTCCAAAACACAATAAATGACATACCAAAAAACCCTGAAGGAATACTCACAGGTGCAAAAGGTATGGTGCAAAAGTTAGAAATGCCAATATTCAGGTTATTTGTGCAAGCGTAGCTGGGTTCCCTGGCTGTGTATGCATCATACCACTGACTTCAGCTTTGCCACTGCCTACAGTTTTACTACTGGACCCTTATTTTAATTAACTCATATGATGAATTCTTCATAGAGGTGCTGTTGGATTGCTGTCTTGCTGGTAGGAGAAAATGGATGGTGGGAATGGAACAGGGCAAGGATCACAGTCAGAAAATAGTTTCCTGACCAAGGCAGCTGTAAGGAGCTGAATTCTGCCCTTGGGATCTACCACCCACTTCCCATGTGATGCTCGCATGTCACTCAGCTTTTTAGGTGGTTGGCAGTAAATACACATCTTTCTTGCATGTGCTCAGCTCTGGGCTGATTTGCAAAGATGCTAAGCACTCAGTCTTCTCAAGGAGAAGCTGTGCTTTGAGTCAGGAGATGATGTGCTTTGAATATTTAAATAAATTCATTTCCTAAGTACTGTGGAAAATAAGGGCCTAAGTTTCCATAATAGCCACCTACATTTATATACTACCTGTTGCTCATGCTGGAAGCAGGCATAATGCTCATCCTAAATGCAAATGAAGCTATAAGTGAAGCAGGTCAACTTACTGATGAGCTTAATAAAAGTTCTCTTGTGAAAGTAATACTCAACACCGAATACTTCTGACTACTGCAGTAAATGGTGTGCACAGTCATGCACTGGGCAATGAAAATGAGACAAACATTGAATAGAGTGAATATTGTAGTGAAGCACAGAGGGTAGCACAGTTGGGAAAAGGCACGTATGTGGTTGAATGCGTTATAATTCATTCATGTGAGGACACTTGATGTGATCAGGCAAGTTAAGTTAGGTCCTAACTGAAGAGCTTGGTTTCCTATTCTTGTGTACCTTTTTGGGGTAGTATACTGATATGGAAACAAAGTGAATAATATGATAACCCTTATTATCACATGAAACCTGTTTTTGATGATGCTAAGGGATTTTGTGAGGATTTTTCATGCTTTTTCTTCTTGTGGTTTTATAACTGGGCTCTGTTAAATGCTGAAAAGTTTTATATGGCTGGAAAGGAAGCAGTGTCTCTTTCAAGATACAAAGTTAACAACAGAAAGCTGTAGCCCTAGCATCACTGACTTCTACTTGCTGTCTGCAGATGGTTTTAATGGCATTAGTCTCCTGCAGATACTCAGTTACACTCATGGCAAACTACCTACTATCTTGTAACTGGTTATAAATACCACGAGATAAAACAACTCCGAAGAAAGCTCATTTATGGTTGGAACACCAAGTCCTCAATTGTAAATATTGAATGTTTAATTTCATTCCCCTGTCAATCTTAGTTCACTGCCTTCGGCCTTTTGTCAGTTCTTTCGGGTGAGAAAAATCTTACAAACTCAGAAAGAAAATTGCTGCTTTGGAACTGAAATTAGCATTAAAGAACGGACATAGTAGGAAAGATTTGTATGGCAACACAGAGTTTGATTAGAAGTCTATGTACCATGTACCTCTTCCTCCCCCCTCTAATAAACCACCAAAAACTTCACTAGCTGCAGTACTTGTGCACACCCTGAAGTGAGTTATCAGATCATCTCAAATAGATAGTGTGTATGTAGCAGAAAGGAAACAAGTCTAAGACAGCGCAGAGTTTTTTTGTTGTGCTCTGCCATGTGAAAGGAAGCTCTGCATTTCCAGAAATCTAGATGTGCTCATAGTAAATTAAAATGTGTTGAATATCCAAAGATTAAATTTAGTAAATATGTAAGTATTAACCAGTGTCACTTGGGGTTGGCTCTTTCTGGTGTTTTTGTCCTTGAAACAAAACTATCAGTTTGTTCTGATGATCTTAAAGTCCAAAGGTGGAAAGCCAAGAGAAAGATGAGGGAGTAAGCAATTACAGTGACCGTGAAAGGTAATGTGCACACTGGAAGAAGTGCTATGCTTTCAATGGCTAATACTGTCATATATAGAGACCGTATTATGTAATTTTAATATTTAAACTTTGCTGTTCCGTTGTCAAATTTTACAGTTCCATTGCCAGAACACTTTATTAAGAAGACAATTTTGTTTAATAAATGAACTAATTTTGCTCAGAACAACTTCAGCAAATGGGTAATTAATCAGCATGATGGCAGAACTATGAAAATTTTCGCATGCATTATTGAAAGTGACAGCCAAAAAAATCCCAAGTAAACAGTAAGGGACAGCTGATTTGAGATTAATTGATGCACAAATACTTTATATACTGAAAGCATGTTTTCAAGCAGCTTTGTAATTTTGGGTAGTGTTATAGAATTCTAAATATATTAACAGTTGCTGCAGGAAAAATACACTTGTTAGATCAGTGTTTCCAAAATGTCCATTTAGGTGTGCTTTCATTCAGGGTCTCAGCTTTGTCTCTTCATAATCCTTGATGCTTGTGACCAGGTGTTCTCTGAGCATCCCACTGCCTCTTTTGAAATTATTTACCTATAACTAGATGTGTTTATGCCTGTATTTTGAAACAGACATTTTGGCATTAGTGCAGATGCTTCTTACAGGGAAAGCAGTATTGAGAAAGCTCAAGGTCAAACTCCCTGACATTATTTGTTAATGTTGCTGCTGTTAACTGAACTCTGTACAGCCACATTCTCTTGTGCACTTAACTACTGTTGCTGTTCCTACTTGAGCTTTCTCTTCTTGCTCTGGGTGACTTTAGCACATCTCTGAATAAGGACTCAAACCCAAATTGCTACTTTTCTATGTGAGAGATTTTGAGCAAATTTTTTTTCTCCCTCTTCTGAACTGTCTTAAAGACTGGTTTAGAAACTCCACGCTGCTACATCTCAGCCAGAATATAACCTTTTCTGGGTCTAGGTCCAATGCCAGCTTTAAAATTAAAATGAAAGTGAACATTTCTAGTCAGTTTAAATGCCTTGTGGGTTTTTTAATGTTATATTTAAACATACATGTAATGACTATTCAGTTTTGCCTCCCCTTTTTTCCTATTCCAAGGAAGCTCATATGGTCAGGTATTTAAAAATAACCCTCTGAGAAAAACTCCTAGAGTCATATTTACTCATGCAAAGACCCAGCTGAGATTAGACTAATGTTAAGCCATGGAAAGCATTGGGTTGCTGTTTCCTTCTCTCTGGGAAAGGCCTGTAATGCTGCATTGGTGATGCTCTGTTCTCATGCGTGTCCATCAGCTAGCCTCTGGCTCATCACGACACTAGAATGCTCCTGCTACAAGCGTGACTGGCTGACTCTCTTGGCTTGTTTGTTACACCATAGCTTTCAAATAACTTGTCTTTCCCAGCTGGGCAATAACTCTGCAGCAGCCTTTCCGTGTAGCTTTCCCGATAGTCTTCCCTGCTGGGTCCCTGTCTTCTTCTTCCCTAAAAATATGTGAAAATAATCTTCTTAAGACTTTGAACACACATGGACTATATTTCTGACATATTTATTAATAAGAATACTTAAGTTACTGCTTTAATGATGATATTAGTATCATTTGTTTGCTCCATGGCAGTGGCTACTAAAAGTTGCTGCTACCTGCTCTTGAGCTGGGATGAGTGGGAGCCATTTTAGGGACCCTTTTAGGACAGTATTCAGAGGTACTCAATCAGGCAGGATTCGTTCCTGAGTTTAGTTACGTGGTAGGCTTGTATTTGCATACAGATTTCCTCTGTTTTTCCATGAATCTGTTTTGACTAATCGTTTGGCCTGTATTTCATTAAAAGTGTTGACTGCAGAATGATGGTTTTGGTAACAGATGAAACAAAACTTTTCCTTTTTTTCTTTACATGTGCATGTACAAAATAAAACGTACAGGATGACCTTTTCATTTGATAATTGTGTATGTGCTTGACTTTGATAGGAAAGCCATAGTTTAAGAATACGATTCACTGGTCTTTTTGTAAATCAATGCCAGTGTGGTGTATCAGTTCTTACTCCCACTTATTCCCTCCCCTTCCCATCCCCCACTACTCCCTCCCTGTTTTTAGAGGCAACAGAAAGCTGTTTTGCTTCAAGCGAGGGACAAAGATTAGGAGAGTTTGAATGTTTTGCAGCAGATTTCTAAACGGCAGATGAGCCGGTTTTGTACATTGTACTCCTAAAATGGTGCTAAAATATTTCTATGTTGTATTCAGAAATGCTGGCTTTGTTTACTTCTATAATTTTTAATTCTGGCCCTCAAGCTATCTGCAAATTATGGTTGAAGTTTGAATTGTGGTAAATCTGTGTGTGAGGAGTACAGATTTGCTCTCCTCCATACAAGAAACAGTGCTGCATAATGCTCCCTGTGCTTTTGTGCAAATAAAATTAAGTTCAGGGTCTCTGTGCTCGTGTGATCTGCAGACTGCATGGTGAGGAGTATTAAAGAGGGCTGTTTATGTGGTGGTGATAAAAATCACACCTACTTGCAGGAGACCTAAAGACCCTGCAGATTTTATTAAACTTTGAAGAAAATCATGCGCATGTTTGCATACTTATCTGAATTGATGAGTATATGTAACTTGCATGGAAGGATGTTGTTAAGACTGCTGATGTTCACGTGTGCATCAGATGCACTTTTGCAGCATTGCAAACTTAGTACTGAGTGAGGACACTAGACCTTTAGCTTATGTGAAGTGTACCGAATGTTTCATGAGAATTACTTGTAACTAATTATTTACAGCACTTAGTAATGTGGGAAACATATGTGACTTAGTGTGCAGTTCTTTTTATTATAAAGAATGAAATAGAATCCAATAGAATTGGTAAAAAAATGGGACAGTTAAAGCAAGTGCTCTCAGTACAGACAGATACAGGGCCATGAGTTTAGCAGGAATATTTCAGTTGAACAGAATTATTAATTAGTTCTTTCAGTTTTAAAGTCTGAAATTAAGAAGTGTTGTGGGTGCTGTTATTCATAATTTCTGCTCTAGAAAATGTAAGAATGTGGTGTTGGGTGTGTTTACTGAAAACTGAAGTTTAATATTTTTCTCTGGTTGTAAGACAGTGTGCACCTCATTTAATGTCCAAAGTACCTCTTTAACAAGGCAGGACATTTTAGTCGTTTCATCAAAGTCGTCTAGGAATCCACCTTTGTTGTAGTTAAAAGCAAGTCAATCACTTCACCATGGCAGTTTTTTTATCCTTCCTGAAATCCCTATCCTTCTGGAGAAAAAAAAATCATTCTCCTCTATCAGGTTGCCATCAGCACCCTTTCAGCTTAAGGCCGTGCTCTGTCTGCCCCAAGGCAAGCTCTGGCTACCCTGCAATCACGAGTGAGGTGGTGAAACTTGCACTTTAAGTAGCATGGGTGCACAACAGTGAGGCTTCGAGAAGAGTTATTAAAATTTAAATAGTTATCCAGCTTGTTCATCCGCCATTGTGGGAGATCTTGTTTTATATCTTTATGCAAAGCTGATCTGGAGGTGGTGGTGGTGGGGAAAATATCTTTGATTTTAAGAAGAATTTAATTTGGCGCTGCCACTGCTTGGTTGTTCTTTCGCCTGTATTGAACTGTCAGTTCAGGTTTTTGCTCCCTTTTAAAAAGGGTTGCAGTAACACTCATTGGAAAACACCAAAGGTTCATCTCTTGTGAAGCTGATACTGGTAACAGGTTGTAAAGAATTATGGAATCTACACATGGCTGAATGGATCTGGGCTTTTACAAAGCAGGTTTGACACCCGGCCAGCTTTGTTCTCTGTAGACCTAATAAATGAAAGAGATTTTTCCACTACCCTGTCACAGAAAACAAAAACGCAGCTTACTGAATTGGCTGTTCACTGCCAGTTTAGGAAAAAATTGTCATTTTCTTGCCCTAGATAGTAAAAGCAGTACTAATTAGTAGAAAGCTGTAAAACAATCTCATATGCTTTAAAAGAATTCTTTGTTATTATATATGATTGTGATAAGAACTTCTAAGAACCTTAAAGGTTGTTAAACTTCTGCAGTCAAATTCCATATATTCTGGCAGCTTTTAAACAGACAGGAGTTGTTACCTTTCAGTCTCTTTCATAGTTTGCAGACTCATTTCTGACATCTCTTATGAAAGCAAAATAGTCTTTTTCTTCTTTTCAAACTCAAAGTAAACCTGTAATTGGTTTATAGGGCCTTGCTCTCAAGTTGATGGCATTTCTGTCCGTCTGGGATGCAGAAGGAAGAATAGGGGAAAGAGGGGAGCCCCTTGCATCTGGTTAGCAGGCCCAGCTCTGTAATTGCTTGGAGATCAAAGAATCATTTGATGGTGGCCGTTAACACCTTCCAGGATAATATCCTCAGCTCCCTCTCTACCATCCGCCTAGAGCAGCTCAGAAAGTTGGCACTCTGAAAGACCTGCCTCCTGCACAGAAGATATATTGAAATGAGGATTTGGGGTGCATGGGAAGTGGGATGAAAGAGAACATAGAAGAAATTTGGTGTGGGAAGCCCTAGTGTTACCAACGGATGATTTACAAAACCTCCTGCAGGCTATTGGTAGGAATGGGAGGCTGATCATCCTGCAAGAGGAGAAAAATAGAGAGTTAGGCATGCCAAGTGGCCAGTTATTTAAAAGAAAAACACATCTGAAGACTGCTAGTTGTATGCTCAGATGCTCTGTGTGTGTGCGGTGGCATCAACCATGCCAAGGGTACTGCACAGATGTGGTGCAAGGGCTGGGAGCCTGCAGGGCTGTGGCCAAGCATGTGCATCCGTGTTTCCACGCAGCCCTTGGTGGAGTGGCCACTCAAAACTGGAAAATTGAGTCATCTCATTTGCAGTCATTAAAGCAGCAGTAAAACTGGCCTGCCTGGTTACAAACCAGTCGGGTTGCAATCATGTAAAAGGCCCTTAGCTTCCCAAAAAGTGGCTGAAGGGAGGAGGTGTGCTCATGTGACTCAAGGAGCGGATGAGGTGGGTCAAGAGTCTGGGAAACAGAGGAAGATGGAAATGTGGTGTGGGGGTGTTCAGGGTGCTCTGAAGAGGTGCGATGGTTTCTTTGCACCCTACCTTGCATGAGAGCATTACTTCAACTTGGGAAAAGCTGGGGACTGCAGTTGCACTAGGCTGTAGATACAGCAGCTTTTTTATTTGCTTCCACTTGTGCTTCAGGAGCACTTGAAACAATTAAAATATTCGCTCTCTTGTGAGAGATGCAGTTTATTCCATTTCTGTTCAGCAGAAACCAACGCAGTTCCCTCATTTTTGGGGGTGTCTGCAGAAAGTTCCTAGACCCAAAGAAATTTAGTCACAAAATTAGAGCTGGCTTGATTTTTTGAACAACTCAGTAGCAATTTTGGGGCTTTTTTTTTTTTTTTTTAGCCAGAAGTAGAAATTATATATGTATGCTATCTATTTTATAACAGATGTAAATGTATAGCATATATTTTATAGTTCTATATACATGCATGTGTGTATGTCTATATAAATACATATACATAGTACGGGCTACCTCATTTTTTACTAAATTGAGTAGAATTATTTAATTTTAACATTGTATTTAAATGCTGTACATTCTTTTTGAGTCAGAAATTCAGGGGATTAATATATAATAATTCTTTGTTTCTGGGTTGTAACTGCCACTGAAGGTAAGTATTAAAACAATTTCACGTTTGGAGAGATTATGTGATAAAGAAGCTGTTGCTTCATGAATTACGCAGTGAGTTGCTGGTGAGTTGGCGTAAAGGAAGAAAAAAAGATGTTTGGCAAGAAATACAAAAATAATAGAAACCAGGCAGCCCAATTTGAACCAAAATACTGAAGTTACTGTTGTTTTTTTCCTCTTTGCTGAAAGACTTATAAAAGCTTCCATAATTGCTGCACTATCCAGTTTTTTATTGTATTAAGTATATTGTATTTTGTATATTGTATTGTATTTTTATTGTATTAAGTGTATTAAGTGTGTGGTGTTCATGGTGACCAGCCTCACTGTCTGAAGATGAGAGCAGTACCACTGAGGCCATAGACTGAGGACTGCTCTGGCCATCAGCTGTACTGGGGTTTTTCTCCAGTTCATGCACAGGGACACAGGCCAGGCAAGCTTTATCACTAGGTGCATCCATAAATTTCTGAGGGTGTCCCCGTCCGTCCGTCCCCCCCAATACAAAACTTTCTCGCTGGCTACTGCTATAACCCTAATTTTAGGAATTTACAGTCATGGTGTATGATACAGTTCTGCCAGACTAGCTACAGACCACTTACCATGGCTATCAACCATGGACTATGGTTTGGAAATTGCTGTTTGGGGTGTTCAGAGATTCTTCATGCTCAGTAGGAGGGAAGCAGGAAATGGCAACAGTTACTGGGCAGTAGAGGTATCTGCTTTAGAGGGGCTGTTTAGCTTTGTCAGATGCACTCACTTGACAGCAAACACGGCTGATTTCTGGTCTTTGGGCTAGCAAGTGTTGATCTATCTATGCAAACTGGAGAAGCATCAACAGCTGAATGAGAAGGTTTGGTGTGCAGGATAAATTGACTTAATCTGGTAGAGGAAAAAAATGGTTACTTCTGGAAATCAAAGTTTTTTCTTGTATCTTGTCCACAGTCTTGTCCAGGTTGTTGGCTAGCTTGTTCCTCCATCTTGCTGGCTGTAAAACTTTTCTCAGCCCTTTATGATTTGGTTTAATTCATTAACCTTAGAAAAAAAGTGCATGGTTTTATGGCAAATTAGTGAACTGAACAGGTTTACTAAAGGATAGGATTGATGCAAGGGAAGAGATTGGAACACAAAAACCTTTTAATAGTTACCTGTAGGTTGGCTTAGCACCCTTGTGTAACAGCACACTTCAGACACTTCTGTGCAGAATAATGTGGTGGTGTTTGGGGTATTTCCATGAGAGGAAAGATTTGTGGGTTCAAACATGAGATCTCAAAAAGCAGATTATTAAGTTTTACAAATGTACTGCAGGGAGTAGAGGAGGAACCAGCATATTAGATCAGAGCACCAAACCCTCATTTGCTCACTTAGTATCTGTCAGAAATAATGCTCTACTTCTCATCATGGATTTTGGGCTCAAAACCTACAATTTCTAAAGCTAAGCACACTACTGGAGTAGCAAATGGTGTAAAAAAAGGACATTTCATTCAAAGAGTCTCACAAATGAGGCACAAACTATAACAAAATTTAATGATAATTGCTGTACTAAGGAACCTGTGCATCACAGGTGTTTTGTATGTTTGGGAGCAATAAAATTTGTCAGTTTTATTTTTTTTTAATCCTGTGCTCTCTGGAGAACTGTCTTCTGTCTTTGGCAAATGTATGAATTTCATCATGTATTTTTGAATTTCTGAAAGTTACCTAGATGAAAACTAAAGCATAATTTAAAAACAGTCATAAAACCCTCCAGCAAAAAGGGGCTTAGATCACAAAAATAAATGGACACAGCGTACTCCTGGCCATGATAATAAGAGTGGGATAACTTTAAAAGGTTTGCTTTGGTACAGTACTGCCAAATGTGTGCCAAGAGTCATCTTCACTCTGACATACGTCCTAAGAGCTAGTTCAGTGGCCAGAAAATACTACAGGTGTATTTGCATTGATTCAAAGGACTTTCTGTTAGCTTTAATGCAATATATTCTTATGTATGTGCTGTTACTCAGTTTTGGTTTTATAACTGTGATTTAATGAAAAGAAACGCCAAACAACAAACCCACACATAAGTATATAACTTCAGTTTTTCACAAATCTGAGACTCGAGTGCATTATTTTGAAAACTTAACAGACTATAACTATATTTATTTTAGTCGATACCATATGGATAACGTACTACTATATAACCTTTACTAGCTTTGTAGCTATTTTTGGCATTGTCATTCATAAACTCAGATAAACATTCTCAAAGTGCATGAAATGGGGTAAGTTTGAATACTGGTCTAAATTAAGTGCTTATGAAATGACCAACTTCAGGTCAGCCAGAACAGTGCTTAAGGCGCTGGAAATTGGCCTAAGATAGTCAGTGGGGCACAGTAGCTGATGCCCATAAAGCTGTGATACTTTGACTCATTTTGTACTCAGTGTTTCTCTAGGCGCTTGGTAAAGAATGGAAGATGCTTTCAACCTTAGAAATAGTTAACTGAAGCTAAATTCCCTTGGACTTACAATGAGGAATAGGTTAGCAGTAGAGAATTGTTATTGTTGGTGCTTATTGCGTCAGACTTGGCTTACAAAACACAGGCTTCTCTTCGTATGACAATGAGCCATAAAATTAAGGATGCTGTGCCCCAGCAGTGGGAAGTTGTAGGTGCTGCTGTCAGTATTGGTAACTCAAGATTTCTTTTAATTTATTTTTTTTATATTATGCCTCAAGTCAATAAAATCAATGGGGTGCAGGTATAAGGTTTTTATTCAATTTTAATCTACTTTGCAATGTGAGGACAAGCTGTGAGCAGCTGTGTTCAGTGTATTGTGGAGCAGTAACCTGAGTGTGGGAGTGTGTTTATTTGCATAAGAACCATAATATTTTATACTGAACTCATTGTATTATATTATTTGAACAGATTGAAACAAAAGAGTAAACTACATCATACATGTTGATCAGTGCCTGAACTAGTTTTTGTGTTGATGCTAATGTAGCAGTAGTTGTACTCTACAATTCTTTGAGATATTTCTTGGAATCAGAACGAGAAAGTAATGGAGGAGCCGACAAGGAGAGGTGCTTGTGCTCAACAAGAGGGAGGGGCTTGTTGAAAATGTGATGCTCCAGGACAGCCTTGGATACAGTGATCATGAGATGGTAGAATTTGAGATCCTCAGGACAGTGATAAGAGCGTGCAGCAAACTCACTGCTCTGGACTTCAAGAGAGCAGAATTTGTCCTCTTCAGGAACCTGCTCAGTAAGGTTCCATGGGATATAGACCTAGAGGGCAGAGGGGCAAAAGACTGTTGGATGATATTCAAAGATCACCTGCTACAAGCTCAGGAGTGTTGCGTCCCAAATAGAAGGAAGTGCAGCAGGAGGGCCAGGAGACCTCCTTGTATGGATAAGGAGCTGATGAGGAAACTTAGAAGGAAAAAGCAAGGTTTATAAAAGGTGGAAGCAAGGACAGGCAGTCTGGGAAGAATACAGGGATGTTGTCCAGGAAGCTAGGGATCAGGTGAGGAGAGCTAAGGCCCAGTTAGAATTAAACTTGGCTAGGGACGTGAAACATAACAGGAAGGGATTCTGTAGGTGCATAGCGAATAAAAGACAGACTAGGGACAACATAGGCTCCCTCTGGAAGCTATCGGGAGAACTGGCTATCCTGTTTTTGGAAAAAGCTGAGGTTCTGAATGACTTCTTTGCCTCGATCTTCACTGGCAAAGGCTCTGACCACACCACCCAAGTCTTGGAAGGCAGATGCAGGGACTGTGAGAATGAAGACCTT
>JBCJKH010017019.1:48568-60869 GCA_039877255.1 Loriculus beryllinus
CCTGGAGTATTGTGTGCAGTTCTGGTGTCCTCAACATAAAAAGGACATGGAGCTGTTGGAACAAGTCCAGAGGAGGGCCATGAGGATGATCGGGGGCTGGAGCATCTCCTGTATGAAGATAAGCTGAGAAAGTTGGGGCTGTTCAGCCTGGAGAAGGCTGTGTGGAGACCTCATAGCAGCCTTCCAGTACCTGAAGGGGGGCCTATAAGGTTCCTGGCTAGGGACTCTTCCTTAGAGACTGTAGTGATAGGACAAGGGGTAATAGAGTCAAACATAAACAGGGAAAGTTAAGTCTGGATATAAGGAGGAAGTTTCTTACTGTGAGGGTGGTGAGGCACTGGAATGGGTTGCTCAGGGAAGTTGTGAGTGCTCCATCCCTGGTGGTCTTCAAGGCCAGGTTGAACAAAGCCTTGCGTGGCATGGTTTAGTGTGAGGTGTCCCTGCTTATGGCAGGGGGTTTGGAACTAGATGATCTTAAGGTCCTTTCAAACTTTATGATTCTATGATTTGGAGATTTTTGATGATTGAAAGTTCTAGTATTGTAGGAAATTATATTCCTTGTGATGATTTAAAGAACAGCTGTCCTAAACAGACTTAATAACAGAATTAATTTTACTATGTAGAGAAGAATCCTTCATTTAATGATGCCAGGATGCTGATCATAACATGTACACTCTTTGGTGTGGCTTTTGTGATAACTGCATTAGAAATAAAAATCTGCTGAAGGTATTCAGGGTATGAGTCTTACTTGAAAAATACAACTTAGAAAAAAAAAAAAAAGGGAATCTTACCTTACAGTGAATCAATGAATTAATGGTCTTTGATGAATCTTTGCTGCTGGGTAAGATGTTTGATATATTTCAGCCAGCTGGCTTAAGTCCTTGTCAGAATTCACTTGTCCTGAGGATGATTAGTCTTTTTGATGGTTAGTTCGCTGCACTGAGCCTCACCTTTTTCCTGATGTATATAACAGAGTGCTTATATATTCACAAATCTTATATGAATACTAGCCTTTTCAAACATTCCAATTATCAGTGTTTTATGGTTTGCTTTACATTAAAGATTTCCTATTTGATGTAGTTTTAGCCCATAAATATTAATTTTGATGACAAAATAGTCAGATTAGGTAATGTGAAACAAACATAATTTTTGGAGATGTGCTGGATTTCAGATGAGGTTTTAGGAGCACTAGTGGTCTTTAGGAACTGAATCTATCAGAGTTGCTTACAATCAAAAGACTGCTGCCAGTGTCCGATACTTCTGATCTGTTGGGCAATGCTGTATGAATGGAAATAGTTTCTTTTCCTTTTTCTTCATTGAAAAAAGTCCTTTGCTGACAGCAAATATGTTATACTCTGCCAAGTGAAATAGTGCATGAAATTCTGCTCTCTTTTTTAAGGAAGAAGTTCCATGTGATTTCCATGATTGAACATTAAAGGACTGAAGTTTCATTCAACCTAATTATATTTTTCATCTTTACTGGAATTAGTGATCAGAAAATTATTCTGACCTTAAAGAAAATAATCTAGCTATTATAGATGCTTGATAGCCAGTCTCTGTACATAAATTTAATTCAAGGTATGATAAAATTATTTCTTAGTAATTTTTGAAATAGGAAATGTGCTTTTAATGCTTCGTTAGTTTTGCACACTGGTTTTGAAGCTTCTCAATTTATTTTTGTAAAAATAAACATGGATGCTCTAGGAGTTAGCATATGGGTCACATACATCTTTTGCCGTAGTTAATAAGTGCTTTTTGAAAATTAGGTACATCGGATGTCTCTAGACAAAATATGATCTCACAGGAATAGTTAGCCATTCCTTGGAAATAATTATTTCTTATTGAAAAATAAACATCATGGTGCATTTAATCCAATAATAATAATAATAATTTGGATCCATCCATGAGCATGTGATACTCTTTTTCTGTTTTCTTGGTCTCCTCTTCTGGACCATGTCTGTACAGAAGTATTTATAATAGCCATTGGGAAATTGCTGCTGTTTGCTATTAAGAGCTCAGTAAAAAACCCCGTAAATTGGATTTTGTTCTAAAAGAATGTGTTTGTTTTGAGAGGTTTTCTTCTTTCTGTATGTTACTTGACAGTGTGTTTTTCATGCTGAGGTAACTAAATGGAGAAAAGGAAACAAAAATTTTCCCAGGGTTTCATACGAGAAGATTTTTCCCTATCTGAGCAGGCACAGATGATCCACAAGCAGTCGTCTTGTAAGAAGTTATTCTTCCTCTTTGTAACTGATACATGACTGCTCCTCATTTAGTGGAAATGGGAAGTAAAATGGATTTGCTTAAATTAGCTTTGTTAGCTGTGTGTGACCTTCATCAGGAATGAAGCTAACCTATTTTACTTCATGTTTTCGTGACCTAGAAGTGTTTCCTGAGCAGCTGTAGAGTATCAGGCAAGCATTAGTACCTCTAGGATTAAAATGGTGGCATCTGAAAGAATGCTAGCTGGACCGTGTGCTGTCACCTAATGTTAGAACAAGTCCAGAGGAGGACACGAAGATGATCAGAGGGCTTGAGCACCTTTCCTATGAAGGCAGGCTGAGAGAGTTGGGTTTGTTAAGCCTGGAGGAGGCTCTGGGAGACCTTATAAACAGTCTGCCAGTATCTAAAGGAGAGGTATAGGAAATCTGGAAGGGACTTTTTTATAATGGCCTTTCCAGATTAGTGACGAGACAATGGGAAATGGCTTTAAAATGAAAGAGGGTGGGTTAGATATTAGGAACAAATTCTTTACTGTGAGGGTGGTGAGACACTGGCACAGATTGCCCAGAGAAGCTATGGATGCCACATCCCTGGCAGTGTTCAAGGCCAGGTTGGATGGAGCTTTGAGTGAATGGAAGGTGTGCCTACCCACAACATGGGGGTTGGAACTAGTTGAACTTTAAGGTCCTTTCTGACCCAAACCATTCTATGATTTTATGCTGTTTGAACATTGCTTGTAGGCATGCAATAAACCTGGCGGTGAAGACAAAGACTGCTTCCATGGCATTCAGTCTGGCACTGTCTATCTGCAGCTGCTGCTCCTCAGTTTCACCACTGGTCTCAGGTGTTAATATTTGCGCAGTTCTCATTTCAGTATGCTGAGTGACTTATGCTATTATGGGCTGAAAGACAAGTGCCAGAAATTGCAGTAAGGAAGGATGCCTGATTCTTCCCAGTATAGGCTGTTGGTTGGAGTTTTTTATAACTCCACAAAGCCTCTGGGGCTAGGCAGTTGCATGTAGTTTAATTTGTTTCCCTGCCAAAATTATTTAGCTATCTGTAAGAATATGTAGAAAAAGTTATTTCTCTTCTTTTAAAGAACCTTTTTTGGAAATGCTCTGTGTCCCTCCCTTTGAAGCAGAGCCTAGGAGTTTGATGGCAGTGTGGGAAGCACTGGAGATAGGCACTGAGGAAGAAGAGTGACTTATGAGTCATGACTTTGCCTTTGTCAGCACTGTGAAAATCTCAGATCTAACCAAACTGTAACCTTTTAAAGAAAGCACCGTTGTCACATGCTGTCTTGAGATGTGAGCGTTGTATGGCCTGGAAGGGGAGGGGAAGGCTGAGCTGAGGGATGAAACTGATGCCTTGTACCCCAGCACCTGAGAGCCAGAAGACTGCTGGGGCACTGGCATGCACAGGTCCCTGACATGGTCCCAGTCCCAAAATGCTGTAGACTGTGAACAGGGGAGATGGACATGGGATGAGAGTCAGAGTTAATATGATAGTGCACTTGGGAACAAAGGAGAGAAGAGGAAATGAGAGTCAAGGGAAAATGGAATTGACAGAACCAGGAGAGATGAAAACCCTTGGAATGGGGGTGAGAAGAGACTTGGCATGGGTGCTGAAGGTAGGAATAAAGAGTTACTAGGGCTGGAGGATATGGCTTGAGGAAAATGGGCAGAGGAGTTTGTTCTGGAAGGTCTTTTTCTATAGAGGTCTTAGAATATAAATTAATACTCTTTGATTTCAGTAGAAGATCCTTGAAAATATGTTTTTAACCATGACCTATGGCTAGTCTCCCTGCAGAAAAACTGTTTTGCATTTGCAACTGGTGCTCTCCTTTGCCACAAGAGCTGCATGGTATATCTAAAGATTTCAGTCCCACTGCTGTAACTTGTAGGTGTCTGTGAGTGCATCATACAAGGTGTGAGGTGTGAATTTCTTTTTCTAGAACTGGTAAATGCAAACTTTTTCTAGTGTGCCAGTGTCCAAGTCACAGAATGTCAGCACTGAGATTGTCCTTGCAGAGCAATTTTGTTTGGCCCCTCATGAGGAAGCCCTACAATTTAATGGTATCTACCTCCCGCTGATGTGCTGGTTTTTTTTTCCCCACAGGATCCCGGCCTTGCTCCCTGCACAGGATGGACTTGCTCTGGGAATGAATCTGGTTGATGCGGTGGAGAGAGCTGTTCTCTGTAGTACCCCTGCCTCACTTCCAGCAGAAGTCAGGACACTTGTCACGGGCGAGGCAGGGGATTGCAGGAGGCAGAAGCCGCTCTGGTGCTCTGTGCAGCTGCATGCTGCCCTGGCAAACAGGACTCTTTTCCTGGCTGTGCTGCAGACTTCCTAGGTGATGCTAGGTAAGTTGCTCAATCCTGGCTTTTCTCATGTCTTTGCTAACTGTATGCGTCTTGCTTCCTTGCGGATGACTTGAGATCTTTGGGTCTGATCTGGAAAAGTGCTGAGCACTTATAACTGCGAGTGAGGCAGTGGGGGTTGAGATTTGAAAGTGCTATATAAAGCACAATGCGATGCTAAATGCTGTGAAAAAAATAGGTCTGAGTTATGCCAAACTGGAGACAAAGTTGTCTTCGGAACAGGAGAATCATTTTGACCTTAAAGCTGCCACTGCTTTCCCTAAGAATTCAGGAATAATAGGAATAGTTATTCTAAGAAGTAACAGAGTAGCAGTAGGACTAACCATTATGTTGATGAAGCACTCAGCTGCACCATTGAATTCACAAAGAAATTACTTGTTCCATCTTCCAAAGAAAATTTGAGTAGCTTGCAGTAAATAAGGTATAGGACCATATGCCAAATACCAAAAGTAAAACAGATTACTGTTTTGATTAGTGGTAATTCTGTACACTGAATGAAGCAGAGGTGCTGTGGAAATGGTATGACATAACTTCAGGTATACCGTGCCAAAGAAGCAAACAAAGGCAAAGTTTAGGTTTCTCTAAAATGTACTTCTGATATTTCCTCCCGTGAATGCTTGCCTCTGCAGATTGAATTTAGTGTAGATGTTTGTATCACGTAATCTGATTTGGGGTGCACGAAGCGCAGCATTTTTTGATACTGTGAGCTCAGATAATATATGTACATAAAACCAAAATAACATGTAAATTCATCATTCCTTGCAGGCACATGCCTCTTGTGCCTGGTTACTGTATCAGATACAAAGTAGACAGTGTTTGTAATGCCCACTATCAGAATGGCTTGAGGTCAGAATTTCATCTGCAGTTCTTCAGGCTCAGAATTTGTATTTTCCCAGTGTACTGTCTATAGCTAGCTACAGTGCTGTTGTAATCAGTAGATAACAGAGAATTTTTTGGCCAAGGCACTGTTAAGCTAAATATTGTTTTAACTTAGCTAACCTGAGTGCAAAATATCTCACATTAGATCAGATTTTATGAATTAACCAAGAGCACGTCTTTGGTGCCTAGAAACATGGTGAGCGTGTTTGCCAGATAAGCTGTTACACTCTATTGCAGAGGGAGAGAGACAGTAAAAGCTATGAAGCTTTGATAATGGCTAAATATTATATTAAATACACAGAGAAAGAATGCACGTTCCCCTTCCAGCCTGCTTGTAGGGGATCTACTACATATGGCTCTCTGAAAGGCTGCAGTAATGCTTGAGGAGCCAAGCAGTATTTTTAAGTGCTGCTTTCTAAGAAAACCTGAGGTATTTTTGTTTGACTACTGCTGTGCAGCGTGAGTCGTGCTTTAAATGTTTCAACATAAACAAAAAAGGCAGGAGGGGGCAGGGGGAAACAATCTGTATTTTACAAGCAGAAGTTCAAAACTGAATTATTTGCTTTACCTAGAGCCTTGAAAATTATGTTGCCATTAGACTGATGCACCCTGGAACAGCAGGGTGTCGTGGGCCTGCAGAGCAGTGCACTGGCAGAGCTACACTGGGAATATTATTGGCTAATGTAGAAAGAGGAAAGCCAAGAAAAATACAAACTGCCCTTCCTGCATATCCCATAAAACGGGGGGCCAGAGGGACGAGAACGACTTGTTTTATCAATGTACCTACTTTATTTCAGTAGCACATCTAATGTGGTATGGAAAATGTTTTCTGTTATGTGAAAGAAGGAAAGAATGGAAATGGAAGCTAATTTTGAACTAATATATTTGAAAAGCTGCTAATAATAGTGGAATTTTATTCAGCATGCTCTACTTCTACAATAGAAAAGTAAAATTCCTTTGCGTTAACTGAAACATCTGTTGAACAAATTGGTTCAGTTTCACGAGTCTGTTACTAATTCTGAGAAGTAGATGGTGTTTTATAAAACGGTAGAGTTGGGGGGTTAGTGCCCATATTTATTTTCTCTTTTTTTTACTATTATTAAAGTAGGACATTTTGAAGTGTTACGTTTTCATGAATACAGTAAAACTGTGGTTAATGTTTCTGGTATTTCAAGCTTTATTTTCATTTTAATGAGTTTTCTTAACTGCTTTTGATCAACATTATTAATATTCTTTAATGTTGTGGGTTTCCAGCCTTTTAGCAAGTTCTTAGTAATGAAGTGACTGAATAATTTAAAAAAAAACCAAAACAACTTTTGGTGCATTTCTGTGTGTATTTCCATATTTCTGCAGTTTTTTCTACTCTGTTCTACTTACAAAGTTTGAATGTTAATAGAATTTGAGTTGCCCTTACTTCTGTTTTCTCATTTGGACTAAATATTCTTTGGCTATAATTTCACAGTTGTGGGAAGAGTATTGTAGGTGACAAATTGGTTTATGGCTTCATATGGTGGAAACTAAAAATGTCATAAGAGTCAATGAGATGATGTCATATGAATTAATAGAGGAAAAAGGGAGAAATTAAAAACAGTTTCTAAGATTCTGTTCGCATGCGTCAGGAATGCCTTAATTTAATCTCATGCATATACATGCATCTTAAAGCAGTTCAGGTTTCTCAGGTACATCTCTTATCAATATCATCACTGAAAGGAAATCACAAGTGAGTGTAATGTTAATATGCAAATCAAATTAAGTTCTGTGTGCTTTACTGTTAAACATGTAAAATCAATGTGTGTTTTCTGTACCGAGGAGTAATACATTTGAAGGGCCATTTAAAGGGAAAAGCTGAATGTTTAATTTAGACAGATAACATATATTTTCTTAGTAGTTTATAAATAATGTAGCAAATGCAAGATTGGCATTAAAGATGTACATTTAATGTGATTATAAGCTATGGCATTATCAGCTTTGTGGTCAGTGTGTCTGTTTAGAGTAGCTTAGTGCATGAAGGGTGTAAACAGAAGTTGATAATACTTTCTAGTGTTACCTTAACAGATAAATTACTTTTTATTATAGCTCTTTTTGAAGTTTTAATATATATTAACTATGCGGTAATTCAGCTGTCTTCTTTTACATAGAAGGTAATGAAAGAATAAATAAGAGGGACAGCAGTGTGGAATATCATTGCTTTTGAGTGATTGCTGGGTTGAGGAGGAATGGAGATGTATAGCCGAGTTTTGTGAAGGTGCATGTGAATACTGGCAACACAAGGAGCTGCCCCACTGCTGATAAGATGTTCCAAACTCCCCTTATGTCAGCTTTGTCCTTGGCGTAGCTTGCTGAAGTTTCAGATGACGTGCATGAAATGAAGTGAGGGGGAAGTTTTGTGGTTGAAGTCCTGTGCCAAGTCTTTTTGAAGTCATATGCAGCAGCTGTGCTGTAGCTAAAGAAAGGCTTTCTTTGCCTCCATCGTAACATCTGCATGATCTTTAACAGCAGAATTGTTCCACTATGATGTATCGTTTAGCTAATCTGGGTTGCTTTCATTAAGTCTTTTTTCTGTTTTGTTTTTTCCTCCTCCTTATTAGAAATGCTCACATTCCTTTTAGGAATAACTTTGCAAAGATCTGGACTTGAGTGCTTCTATGTAGAAACAGTAAGACTTCAGACAAAAAAGAAGTCAAAAGAGGAGCTGATCTTTATAGCTCAGTGAGGCTCTTGGGGAACTTTAGACTGCACCCCATAAACTGGATTTTAGTGTGTCCTCCCTTGTTTGGAGGGCAGGGGCTGAACATAGGGCCAATTTTTATGGGGATGTCACAAATGTGGCATCATTGCAGCTAACCTTGGTCTAATGGCTTGCAGCCTCCCTGCTGAGGTATTGTCCCCCTCTCCCTCCCGCCAGTGTCGCTGCAGCCATGACTCTGGGGTGGGTTGGCTCAGGAAGCCAGACCAGTGGTCAGTTAACTGCATTTTTGTTTGGGTTGCTTGGCTGGCTTTTCAACTCTTTGAACTTGCTAACTGCAGAATTGGACAAATATCTGTGCTGAAGATGACCTAGAAGAGGAACAGCCTCTTCTAGTTGCAGATCGGCTTGTCTGCCACTTCAAAACCATGCCTTGACTTGAGACAGGAAGAAGGCAACCAAGGGAAGGTTTTTAAAGAAAGGCACGACTTAGACTGTATACCGTGTTACTTTGAAAGTTAAGTGAGAGAAATCAAATCACATGTAATTGAATTTGAAGTTTTAGCTTTAGCATTTCTTTTAGTTGGAGGTTTTTGCATAAGGACTTTTAAACTGAATCTGTATTTTATGATCTTCTAATTTGAGACTAAGAGGTTTGTAATTGTTCACTCCCTGATAGCACTGCAAAGCTGGCAAGTTCTTATAGTTAAAGAGCGGGATCTAATGGTCAGAAATAAGAGGTTGTGGTATTGGAGAGCAAAACAAAGGTAGCAGAAATGCAGTCTGTGGTTTTGGTGATTTTGATTGTAAATATCCTGCATTTATAGGGGGTACTTGACTGTCAAGCAGTGTGTCATGAACTAAATCTGGAGGAATACATTGTAAATTAAATGTGGTCGGTTTTTTTGGTAAGTAAGAATTATCACATTTTATCATTAGGAATTACTGGATATGCATTTGCTTTTCAGTTGAACAATATGATCAGTCTTCGTGCTGTAATCTTTTAGGAAAATGACTCTCAATGGAAAAGCAGAGGGCTGATTTATGTAACTGTACTCATTGCAAAAGTTTTGTGTGCGAGATCCAATTAACATAAGTAGCAAAGTAAGAGAAGAGGCACAGGAAACTTACTGCTGCTTATTAGGGTTGTGAAATGGTATTTTCAAAATTATTTCTAGTTAAATAATGTTTTTCTTCAATTTATGCCAGCAGGACTGTGTTGCTCCCTGTACTCAGTGTTTATAAAATTGAATATATATATGCCACAATGAAGAATTAATACCGTACTGTGCAAAATAACAAACCTGCTATTACAAATTACTCGAAATGCTGCATATTGAGTGGAAAAAGATAGATCTGCCGATGTGTGTAATTCCTGCTCGGGGGAACGCGATGCGCCTGCCACCCTGTCCGAGTGTGACCGTGACCATGTCATCAGGGACTGAGCATGCCCTGGGTGACAGCTGGGCATTTCAGTCTCACACATGGTAAACATATGTGTTTCCTAACGCCTAAGGAGTATAGTTAGGTCCTAGAAATAGAGGTACTTGACAGCAGCACTCCAATATATGGGGTTTAGCTAGATGTTTAAAAATAGCAAAATAAGATCTTAAGACTGGTCTTCAAAACCGAGCACATTTAATGCATTCTGGTTCCAGCAATGTTACCATGAAGTAAGGGCAAGCAGCCGAGGACTTGTTTCAAAAACAGGAAGTGCCCATATTTATATAAAATTGCATAGTTTCAGCTGTCATAAATGTGGTTTCAATGCAGTTGCAGGAGTCAAGCCCGAAGTAGTTAGAACCAGCTTACTTCCTCTTCCAGTCAAAGTGCAAATAGCCATATAATTAACAATCTGTGGCTCATTTTCTCTAGCTGGGTTAAGTATTCTGTTTCGCCTGTTCAGTCGCCGTATAAACAGAGGGAACTTGACTTACTTGAGAACATTTTAAAACACACATATTCTGGGTCATAACCAGATCTGCAGATTCACAAAACAGGATCTTTGATTGCCCCTCGAGCTTGGCAGCAGCAATGAGACCTGTGAGTGTGGCTGGCGCACTGCCAGGCTCCTTGGAGAAGAGTGAGCCTTGCCAAGTTGGCTTCTTGCCATGGTAAACTGCATGGGGCAGCAAAACCTGCTGCAGAGCTGGTAGACAGTTCTTCTCTTTAGGGACTTCCCTTCTTACATTCCATTGCAAATTGGCTTTATTCAAAGTCTTTTATCGTTAATTTTTTGAGGACTGATTGCTCAGCTTTTTTGGACAGCTTTTTTCCCAAGTTAATTCACCCATCCTGCCTCTGGTGGATGCATGCATTTACCATGGCAGAAAAGCATGAGTACAAAGGATAAGAAAGAGTTCCTCTTCTGCTCCTGTACATTCTCAGGTAGGTTCAAATATGTTTTAGGCTGCTTGGGGCCTTTCAGGAGAGATGTATACGTTTCATCCACAAGAAGTCTGTCATAACTTCTCTGTCTCTGCTGATAGCAGGCACTTGAGCAGCAATTCATAGAATCACAGAATCATAAAGTGGGCTGGGTTGGAAAGCATCTTGAGATCATCAACCACTTTTCCCACTAGACTAGGTTGCTCAAGGCCCTGTCCAGCCCGGTCTTGAATACCTACTGAATATTCACCACATACTCTGCTTGCTGCGAATAGCTGGTGAGGAGCCTTTCCATAGAAAGGGAGATCTCCCAGGGGAGTTTTTCAGGGAAGCTCTGCTTGGTTACTGAAGCTGCAGCACCTGCTGCATATGGTTATTGATGGTGGGTGTTTTTTTCTTTGTGTCAGATCCTTGGAGAGAGGCTTTTTTCCATGTGAGGGGTAGCACAGCTTTTTGCAAAGACCTGTGAGAAACCTGTAGGCAGAGCTCGACAAACATTACTCTATCCTATACATAATATGAAACATTTCCCTTCCCTTTCCTAGCTTTCTGTTTAAACTAACAAATAATGGAGAACACTTACTTAAGATGTTATGAAATATTATATATTCATAGTCACCATCTTTTTACTTTATGCAATAAAGTTAATAAACCTTAAAGGGACTATTTCATGCTGTGTTACACAAAGTTTTCCTGTCTTCAGGAAAAACTGCCTAACCTGCTTTGTTGTCACTGGAACAACCAGAAGAGTTACACCGATGACCAGAACCTTGACTCATCTTTCTGAGTTTTAAAAGCAAAAGCAGTCTTAACAGCCACTCTAGAAAAAAAAAGATACATCTGACAGTGATTATGAAGGGAACAGAAATCAGGACAGAGTTCTGCTTCAAGCTCCCTAGTGCTTTTAGCTGTAATTTAGCAGGGGAGACAAGGGAAGACCAATGGAAGTGAGAACTCCTTTGTGTACTGTAAAAAAACAATGGGGGTTCGATACCCTGAGGAAGTTCACCCTAAATAAAATTTGGAAACTTTTGGACACAGCAAGGTTTGTAACATTTTTAGTTGTGTGAAAGATTCTTTCCTATCCATGTCTTCCAGTGTTTTAAGAGAACATAGAGCTTCCATTCTGAAGAGGATGGTTGCACAGCTTCTGCTGCTGCTTCTGCATACTCTGTGTGTGGGTAATAATTTATTAAAACATCAATATAACATTGCCTTCAGTCATTCAGAAAAGACTTATCTTAGGTGCTTGCCAGAGTTACTCATGTGTTTCTTTGCTTAGCGTGACATGGCCATTTTTTCCTTCATGGCTTAGTTCCTAGCCCAAGCACAGGCAATGAAATGTGCTCACATTGCTGTGTTTTATCACTGAGTTAAGGGATTGGATGAGGTTGTGTTGTAAAAGAGGACAGTAGGGCCAGTCAGTTAGATGCAATTAATAGATTGCTCTTATTCATGAAGGAGTATGGTCCAAACAGTGGTCTGTGGGCCAAGACCAGCCTACAGGAAATTTCCATCTGCTCAGTTTTATATGAAAGGAAGAAAGCAGCTTGGCAGCAGCTGATGCTGCCCAGCAACTGGGCTGTATTGGAGGCTTGCCACAATCCAATTTAGGGGGCTGCCTCCAGGGTGTAGTGGAAGTAGGTGGAGTGGAAGGGGCCAGGTAGAAAAGCCTCCCTTGTCTTGTAGTCCAGTCTTACTTCCATGATGACTTCTTGACAGTATTTCTAGGATAGCTACTTGT
>JBCJKH010017020.1:0-17448 GCA_039877255.1 Loriculus beryllinus
CCAGTTTAAGTTGGTCTGGCTTGACATTATTCCCTATTAATCCATGGGGAGAGCAGCACATCTCTAGTTTGAACCACTGGAAAACCAGGAGGAGCAAACTGTGATCTCAACAATCACGGTTGCCTTTGTGATGCATCAATAAACCATCTTAGCATATCTCTTCTAAAAGCCACATTTAGCTGCATGGCACTGCTCCGATACCGTGCTACCTTGTATTATAAAGACAAAACAGCTCAGAAAGGCCAAAATGGGTAATGTGGTACTTATGGGAAAATGAGTACAGAAACACTGTTTTCAAACTAGAAGATGTAATTTTCAGCTGGGATGTGCATCCCAGCATTTGGCAATTGAATAATTATGTGTGTATTACCTGTTAACACTGTGCTTATTCAACAAAGGGTACCTCAGTCAGAAGGAGCAGAGTTGGCCTGCCTGAGGTTCACAAAAAGGATGTCATCATAAGTAGATTTTCCCTTCTACTTCACAAATCCAGCTTACAGTTCACTTGCTACAAGCACATTTTACACTGAGACCAGCACACATAAAGGCATTCAGGCAGCTCACACCAAAAATACATACAACCAGAACCTACACCAATCTCCCCACATAAAGAAGCCACAACTCAGGCCCTGACAATGCTGAAGCTCGAAACATTAAAGCATCATTTGATATCCTCAGCCCTGCTCCTACTAAATTCAGATGTTTTTCACCATTAACTTAGTTGAAATCCTTTATTTCCATCTAATGACCTGTATCAGCAACTGCCACCACGATCACATCAGTACCAAGTAGCCATGCTAATTCATGTGCCATCAAACAGCATGCATATCCATAGAGGAAGGCTGGAACTTGTCTTGTGAGCAGACATGAATGAGGTTTCAGTAGGTTTGGATAAATCTGTGGGCACTTTATAGCTACAGGAGATTTGAATCAACAGCCTTTACAATAGCTTGGAAATGGCAATTGATTTATACTCACCAGCAGACAGCAAATGCAATAAGGTGGGCCAAACACAGCTGAAAGACCTTAAACACTGGTCAGCTTTGTGGACAGCTGAGGCCTCCAGGTCACATCACTATATCAAAGCGCTAATATGCATATTTCTTATGGGGCAAAACTAGGGATAAAACAATTGCCCTTCCCTCCTGTATTTTTTAGAGCACAACATGCATAAATAGAGAGAGGAAACAGTTTTCAATTCAGAATAAGCTTTTTTTTTTTTGCAGTGAATTTGCAAACACTGCTCTTGTGGGACATACGATTCCCAAGGTCTCTTTCCAGATGCTGAGGTCAGTAGGTAATTGCCATGATGATGCCTGTTTTTGAGGTTATACAAAGTCAGGAAGAGAACATCTCCAAGCCCATTACCCACCAGGAGAATGAAGAAGAGATCTGAAATCAGTCTTATGCCATTCTGTGCTACAGGAGAGATAAGGAGGCGCGTGCCAAGGAAAACGTCCGAGCCGTGGGTCACAATGGAACTGTTCATGGCTCTGAATGCCACTGCAAGCAAAGCCACCAATGTGGAAGATATTAAATATTATAAACAGTAATTCAACAGTAATTTTTTCACACAGTCGCTCTCAATATGGGATGCATATGATTTTAATTAATAAGCTTAGTGTCTTCAGCTGGATAGATTCGTGTTTTATTCTGTGCTCTGACTCCTCTATTATTCCAAGCAATAATGTAAAATGCAATGCACTGACCAGAGCATAATGGAAGGGACTAAAACATAAGAATCATAAAAAAACAACTCGTGGATTAATATTAGCAAATGTTTGAAAGCAGAGAAAGAGCATTTGCTGTCTTTATGAACAAGTAAATCCTTGCTTTGTGCAGACAATACCATTCAATAAGGAATACAATCTAAATCTTGAATTATATAAAAATCACATCTTTTTTTTGTCCTCTTCTAAAATTCAATATAGTTCAATAGATCTTCTTTAAAAACAACCCCCCCCAAAAACACAGACATTCTCTATCCTTTGACTAAATAATAGATGCTGGATGCTATCGTGGCCACGTAAGTCTTCAACCACTCCGCCCTCATTATCTCTTCCAAAAGAAAAATGTTTATAATAATACATATATTGACCTTAGCTTTTTGTTCAATAACAAGATTTACTGCCCCACTCTTCAGTCAATTGTAACCTCTTTGGGTCAACAAATCTCGATCCTGATCTCAACAGAAGTCAATACGTGCTTATTACTTACCTCTGCATTTAGACGCCCACCACTAATTCTTATGGGCATCCCCTTGACAAGAAGAAATGAATACTTTCTCTTTAGGTTCTATACAAAATAGGCTTTCTGTGCTTTTTCAAACAGGAAGTTTTAAAGCCAGGAGATTATGCTGAATTTTAGGAGAACAATATTATACCTTAATTTCTGGAATTGTTGAGCTACTCTAGCTTGTTTCCTTAAAAACATCACAGAATGACCTCCTTGTAATTCCTATTCCCACACCAAATGTAATCGAACCATCTGATATTTCACTAAGAAAGGCAAATAACAGTAAAAGTTAAAGAGCTAGCTGCAAGGAAAAATACACAAACCAACATCCCAGAAGAGAAAGACAACAACTGCTTTCTCACTTGCATTTGTATGAGGCTAACATAAAAAAAGCCTTGAAAGTCACTATCACACCTGAATTTTTATATTAATTGATTCTGTACTTCCATGGAGTCAGTCTTCAGCTAGTCTATTTGATACCTAAAGTGTGAAACATTTGTTATGAGACGATAATCAAATCCGGATTTTGTGCCTTGTATGTAAACAGATTAAATAGGTGTTTATTTACCATACAATCCAAAGGACTGGGTAAGAACCTTGTTAGAGAGCTGGATAATGAGAAATGTATTTTAGAACACTGTCTCATTGGACTTGATTTGAAAACTGGATTACTTGTACATCATGCATTGTGTTCAGAATGGAAACTGAGAAAACACTGGTGCACGAGTCTGGAACACATGGTAAGGAAATGCCAACAGGTTGCAGAAGTTAGGTTCAAAAGCATCCGAAAGACCTGCAAGGAACATCACTGTACTTGTCCTTACTGTTTGTACATGCAGTATAATAACAGTTGTGTCAAACACAGCAGACAACAGATGGAGCGATGACCCTAACCTTGTACATAATTATTTGGGTATCTTCAAATCTGCATTTCCAAACACCACAAATGGCAATCAGAGTATTTGTAGTTCCAGCAATGGAAGGATGGAAGGATAATAATTACCACGGAAAAGGTATATTCAAGGTGTATATGAACATAAAATCAATTGTTAACTTCCTCTGTTCAGCCTAGACAGTACAATTCATATAACACTATTTAAGGCTTGCTTAACGTTGCATATGCCTATCACTGTCCCATAATGTCTGCATCACCTGAGGTAACATGAGGCTACACAATCTGCTCTGAATGCTTTCTGTATCTGTCAGTTAAATCCCAGTGTCTGAAAACCCTCCATAAAGTGAAAATTCAGATGTGGTTTATGTGCAGGAGATCCCATTCTCTACTTACTGAGATCAGATTTCCATATACCACAGGCGATAAAAGCAGTGTGACGCATGAGAATCATGCCTGGACACCTAAGAACTGTGTTTGACTAACAAGGTGAGCCAATTCAGAACTAGATGGTTTTTCAGGCTCAACAAAATCAATATTATTTATAGGATGTGATAGTGAGCCTAAAAACATTTCTGGCTTTTTAAAAATAGATAAAGCTGCATTGATTTACACAACGTGAGGCATTAGGCTGCTCAGATACGCAGAACTGCCATGTAAAAGATCTCGGTCAGAAACACCAATAAAACTCCCATTCATCTAATTAGCCAAAGAGCACAGCAGAAGGTCAAGCAAGGTTAAAGTGCTCTGCCTCGTGTCTGATATTCCTGCAGGATGACAAGTTATTCCTTATGACCAGCTTTAATGATCGTCCCCGACAGTCCGGTGAAGGCTCTGTGCCCATTCCCTCTGACTGCAGATCTCCATGAGGAAGAGGAGGAATGCAAATTGAAGGGCAGACTTGGTGGGATGCAGGCAGGAATTATAAACTAGGATGGATATGACCCCAAGCTGCTGTGTGCAAGCTCTCCATACATACCAGGAGATACAGCAAAGATCCATCTAAGAGGGAGAAAAGGCTGAAATTAAACTATGGTAGCTGCCACAGCAAAGAAGAACCCAGGATTTGGTTTCTATTCTAGCCAATGGTGAAGATTATATTTATTGAACCTGATAATTATTTCCTTCACAAGGACTGATACTAGCAAAACCATCTGCAAATTAAAACATTAGTGTGCTTGATACTGGTTAAAACGGATGCACTTTGGATACTGTCACATAAAGGAGGAAAATAATAAACACAGATGAAGTGATGATAGAAGCACAGCAGAAATTCAACCAAGATAAGTGCCAGAGTAAGGGAAAGTGAAGGAAAGAGGAAGAGAATGGAAAACATTACTTGAGGGCAAAAATAAGGTTACAGGATGATCATTAATTTCCTACTGATACACTTATTATGAGGACTGCAAACGAATATATAATAATGAATAAAATAATAATAATAATAATAACGGTAGCAGCAGCTAGATGGGAAGATTTTCTGAAGGTCCTAGAAGATGAAACCTAACTTTAAATGAGAAGAGCTTAAGCATAAGTGGTGCTTTACCTTCTGAAGGAGGTGGTGGTCTATCCATGGAGAGGATTTGCAGCACTGTTGCCATGCCATGGTCCCAGCTCTGACATCCCACCTTTCCCAAGGATCTCTCGTGCATTTTAATATATCACTTATGTCTCAACACTTCAGGTTCTGGGTTCAAAGTATCTTCACATTAGATGATTGATCAAAACCAGGGCTCAGTGAGTGTCTTTATAGAGTACAGAAGAACAGAGTGATGAGGGGAGGGGAAAACACTGACATGTCTGGGTTTGCTCCATGCCAACATGGGCACCTCTTATTCCCTGAAGCACAGTTCAGTTAGGATATAAAGCACTGCCACTATCTGCAAAACCCGAGCTCCCTCATTCACTAATTCCTATAGCTGCAGAATTAATGGAATTGATTACAGCCAGCATTCGACCTGATTATATTTTAATTAAATACATTCAGGTGTAGTAAAGATTTCCTACCCTCAGCTTTTCAGGTGACGAGAGATGATGAGGCTGATGGAGCTACCAACGAAGCCAACTTTTCAGTGGGGTTCTGACTGCAAGGGTTATCATTACAGGAACCTCTCGAGTTCCAGCACGTATTTCACTGGCAGAAAGCAAACAGTACTATTGTGTTATGTATTCCGTTCAAGTTTCTCACTTGGAAATAGTTATGATTGTCATCCTTGGCCAGGTTTAAATTGACATTTTTATCACAACATTCCTGGCGCGGTACCGCAAGTTACTTGCTTATGAGTAGTTATCAGCCGGCAAAAATACACGAGAGGAGGTTGGCTGATGAAAATTATATGCCAAGGAGCTTTGCAGAGACAAGAAAATAACCAAAAGCAGCCAGAGGTAGCAAAGATGCTTCATAAAACATGATGTTTCCAGAGAAAGGAAACTTCTGCATGCGAAGAGTCATAAATCACGCGTCTTCTTTTAAGGCTGGATCATCAAAAAGCTAATAATTAAAACGGGGAGGGTGAGGCTGGTCAGGTTTCACAGCAGAGCGCGCTCCCTGAGCATGCTCAAATCCACACTTATGAGATTAATTTATAAGCTCTTCAACTTCTGAATCTCCGGGGCTGATGCTGCCTGTGCATTGTTTGCATAATGCAGGTTTATACCGCTAAAGCACTACCTATAAAGGGATTATTTCCATATTCAGCGCATTAAAGATACAGCACAATCCACAGATCCTGCGCTGTGTTTATGCCTGAGATAGCAGGTAAAGTGTCTCTCGTTCTGATTATCCGTGCAGCAAACGCAGGAACGTGGATGTTTTGGGAGCGAGTGTCCCCTTAGCGAAATGAATTCCCCCATGGTTTTATTAAAGTCTGCAAATTGCATTATTTTCCCATCATATTTGAAATATTGCACGTCCTTAATGCTTGCTCTAACCCATGGCATGCCATCTTCCCTGGGGTGTCTAGACATGGTGCCTTAGATTTATGTGTATGATCTCAGTGTGTTACAACATCACTCCTGACTAATGCATTATTACAATACTTACATATATTCCCAAGCGTCACTGTATTGATTAGAAAATCACCAATCTGCATATGCATACCATCTGTGCTTCAGAGAAGCAAAACATGCAGGATAACGTTTGCCTTACTCAAAGGGAAATTCAGATACTACTAAAAGAACAAATGGGAATCGTGTTTTATGTTTTGTTTTGTGAAATAACAAAGAAAATGAATTGTGCTTCTGCCAAACAGCAGCCCATGCCTCTGATGGTTTAAAACATAAGCCTTTTCCTCCCTGCACAGCAAGGAGATTTACCTTCAGTAACAACACGCAAACAATCTGCCCTTTTAGAGATAGCAAATAGCATGGAAGGAGAGCACACTGCTGCAATGAGTTTAAAAAGCCTCAGCTCAGATGCAAGCCTTCTGAGCAGAAGGGGCTGCAGTCAGCAGCAAGCCCCTTCTCAGCTGAAAGCTGCAAGAGCAGTTGTAAAAGATGAATGAGGTGCTTGCTTACCGGGGTGAAATGCTTTTAAAGGACAAGAATCTGCTTATCTTTGATTGATTGCTCGGCCCAATACTTTCCTTTATAAAGTTTATTGACTACAAGCCCATAAATCAAACAAAAACAAATCACGGGTTCAATTTTGGGGGCACTGAAATCTTGCCATCTTGCAGCAATAGCTTAGAAGTCACAGGGCAGGGAAGAGGAGGGATACGGGATCACGGAGACAAAAGCACCTATTTCAGGTGAATTACTCCTTCAAATGTTTGCAAATGATTATTCATTTGTGCCCTATAAAACCTTTTAAGCCAGGAGGAAAAGGCAGGCAACCAAGCAAGCCAAAGAAAGGTCCTTAAATGCAGAATCCACAGCGAACAGACGTACTTTTCATCGCGATGCTGTGTGTCTCTCCAGTGCTGTGAGATCACAGTTACATTCCCACACATCCCATACCCTCTGTATGAATGTTCCATTTACAATTTAAACTATCAAAGCAAGAAGCATTTTTCTTTCAGGGGGATTTGAGGGCTTGGGAAGCTCAAAATCTCTATTCTGAAACACCCCATTGAGTTGCGTGTAAGGAAAGCACTAGCCATAGATCTTGCTCATACAGGGCATACGATATAATATGACAGCATGATAATACAGATTAATTTGTGCTGTTGACCTTGACGCACTATTCTATTGTGTCTTCTTTTAAAGTCAGCACTTGGGTCAGTAGAACATCTGGTGTTTAACAAGAAAAATCCCATTCTGAAGAGCAAAATGTGTTGAAACAAATGCTACTGTACTACCATTATACAGCACAACCTCCCTGCTAGGGGTCTCGTTTCAAGGCCACCCTGCCTGAACTACATCATTCCTAGTGGCTTGATAATTCACATCTTGCCACAGTACACAAAATACCTAATTATCAAAAGCAGCCTTTGAAAAGCTGGACTGTGCTCCATGTAACCAGGACTGACTGCAGCTTGCTTTGCAGTTTGTCTTTGGAGACATCTGCACCCTGCTGAATGTCCTGGCCTTAACCCAGCAGAGCACTTTAACATGCACATGTATTTACACGCACAAATAGCCCCCCCTCATTTTAACAGGCCATGCTTTGCAGTTATGTGCATGCTAGCCCACCTTGCTGAACGTATAAACCGGGGTCATCACATCAGTTGTACAGCACTCAGGGTTGTGTGCTCCCCATCTTACACCCTGTTGTTTTCAGCTTGTCCTCAAATCTACTGCTCAGTGCACAGAAAGGTGGACGCAGCCTTTTAGGAGGAGACTGAAGATCAGGGAGATGACTGGTAGCAAAGAGTAAGCAGCTTTGTTTCATGGTGTTTGATATGAAAAAGAAACAGCAAAGGGTGATGGCTCTGTACTACAAGGTATCCCAGCACCTTTCCACTCTCCTAACAGGACTGCTGTCCCCACACTTCTATCACTGTTTCCCAGCAGAGGTTCTCCATGTAACCAAACACACAGGGTGCTCCTGCAGCATCCTAGGGAATCTCACAAACCCTCTAAGGAGGACAAACAGTCTCCAGCGGTCTGATGACCTGAAGCAGATCACCAGGTCTATCAGCATGTCAGCTTAGAAGGGAGGCACAGCACCCAAGCTGGGCCTTTCCAACCGTGTTGCCTTTGTGCTCTCAGCCACAGTGGGCTGATTCTTCACCGCTTCACAAAGCCAGTGGTCATTTATGCCAGAATAAACCAAGTATAAATTATTCCTACTCTACTTTTTTCACCTGACTTGCCCTTACTCTGCCTGCACAAAGGAATTAGCCCTTAGAAATGCACCAGTAGCTGAGCAGCATGTACATGACATAGTAACCTTTTCTATATATATCTCTATATATATATCTATATATATATATATCGATATATATATATAGAAAAGATATAGAATATATAGATATATCTATATATAGATATACATAAGGTGGAAAAAATCCCCAGCTGGAAAATTACTATAGGCATGTATGAACTAAAACATGTGAGTCTCAATGCCTGAGAAGGGACCAGTACCTCCAGCTGGTTGAGAAAAATGAATAGTGCCAAGATGAGCTTGCAGGTGTATTTACAAAGAGCAAGGGATGCACATGCTGAGCCAAGCAAAGAAAGGGCAACAGGAAGAGGCTCGAGGTCATTCAGCCCAGAAACTGCCTTTGACTCCCAGCAGGGCTGGAGGAGGAGGAGGAGGTGGCTGCTGTGCTGTGACTTGGCCCAAGGTGAAGTCATTAGCGGTTGTTTTAAATGAGGTTTCTGCCATGAGGTGCCAGCTGATCTCCATGAGAAGTTTATATGTGGTTACTGGAAAGAGGAAAAGAGACTGACACTGCTGAATGACAAGCCAGCATCAAGCAATCAGCTGCCAAAGAACTAATCTCATTAACTCCGCCTGAGATTGCAGCCGGCAGCCAGTGGAGGACTGAGCACAATGAGACATCTTTTAAACCTTATTTTGCTCAGGCCCTCTTCCTGATCTTTTCTACATGTTTGTTCTGCAGCTCCTTAGAAGTTACAACTGCTGAAGGAAGAAGTGAAAATCCCCCCAGGGAAAAAAAACTGGGAACCTGCTCTCCTATGCAGCTTCATGCCGTTGGGTCAGTGATTAACAAAGCCAAGGTCCTACTGCAGGGAAGCTAAATGGAGTTCATTATGGACATGAAAGTTAGCAGGGCCAGAAAGGTGAGACTATAGGAAAGAGGATGAAATAAGAGTCTAACAAGTGTGGATTTTACTTCCTTGGTGCAATAAGGACAGCTTTTAACTACCAACTCCTCTGAAAAATACATATATAGATAATAGTGCCTTTAAGAGAGGTACTGGTCTATATACGATACCGGTTTCTATATATACTGTGGAGTATTAAGGTCAAAATGCATTACTTAAAAAACTCAGTGTTGTGCTGCAATGACTAATCTTTATGTTGTAGACTGAATATTTGGTTTTGCACTTTTCCTTGGGAAAAAAATAGGAAAATAGAAAGAAAAGAGAATAGCATTGAAGTGGAGTAATGTTCCTAAACTTGGGTCGAGATATTTACCTCCAGACCCCACTAAACTACGAGTCTGAGTACCCTGAGGATGGTAAAAGAGGATGTGCTTGGCCCTGAGGTCTGCAAGCAGTAGCCTGTGTCTCACTTGCAGATGGTATTTGGCCACACACTGCATCAGTGCACACATGAAGACGGTCAGCTTTTACAGTGCGTCCTATTTTCTCCCCAAAATTGACAGTGAGTAATCGCTCTTTCAGGAATACTTCTGATTAGGCCATTTCCACTTACCTGATTTTACACTGGCATTATGCCCCTGCTCCTGTCATGCGTTAAGAGAACCTGAAGTCTTCTGCTACAGCTGCCAATGTCCTGTATCACCAAAGAGCCCAGGTTGCTCCATCACAATCCTCCCAAAGTGATGCTCAAGTAGGTGCCAGTCCATTAGTGACCACGGCCACTGCAGAAGTTGCTTAGAAGTAAAGCCTACCTGCAAAAGGTGTACGTGGTGGTGAGACTAGAAAATCAAGTACTTTTCACAGCAACTTATTTGATTAGCCAAGAAAATACATGCCCAAAGGAGTTACGAGAAGCAGCAAACAGAAGACTCAACGAAGCTTCAGCCCATAAGAAATCAAAGGCTCCTGAGAGGAGTGGGTAGGCAAATACCTTTATCAGCACATACATCCAGTAGCTTCAAGGTGTAAATAGGTGTTTTCAGGGAAAGGAGAGGATGAAACGTGACTTGAGGTACCTGATTCCTGATACCCAGAGAACTGTATAGAAACAGTAACAGCCTCAAGGATCTCTGTGTAAATTATCTCTGTCAATAATTTTAACCATATAGAGTATGGTTAAAATTAGAAACTTAGTATTAGTATATATATAATATATATAATATATAGTGTATATATAATATGTATAATATATATAATATATACATAATTAGTATTATGGTTAAAATTAGTATCTGTCTTTAAAATTAGTATCTTTCCCTTTATTCCTTTTGTGGCCTATATTTTAGTGTTACATAAGTTATTCTTCTGAACTAGTAATCACAGTTGCACCAATCTGGGGGGAAGGGGACTTGAGATCTTTTATGAGATACCATTTAGGAAGTGATTTGTTGTCTAAGCAACCCTTAGAATAGGCAGGCAGGAAGAATCAGATGTTAGAGTAAATTAATATGGCATTAACGTGCTTCCAACAGCTTGTTAATGGAAGCGAATTCAAAGAACAGCACTTCCTAGAAGGGGGAAACTGTTCCCGTTTGCACTGTTGCACAAAACCAACCCCAGAATAAAGCGAGAGGATGGACACAAAGAGTTACTTACCATGAACATCCCTGAACACCTGCAGTCTCAGCAGAGAAAACAGGGAAGGAACAAGGCAAGTCCAAGTAAACTGGGCAAGAAAACAGACAAAAATATTAACTTTGATCATTTTTTAAAAGAAGAATTTTGATGAAACTCCCTCAGACCTTACAGCCACGTTGTTCTCCAGAAGGTAAAGGGCAGTTTAAAATAGGGTTCTGTGACAGAAAATCAAGTATTTAGGTGAAAATCTTGCTTGCAGTAGCAAAAAATACCCCCTAATAATACCAAAATAATAGCAAAACCCACCATAGTGAGTGGCAATCAGTGTAAGAACATTGCTAAACCATGTAAGGTCCTAAAAATACCATGCTTTTAACTTTGTTCCCACTGCTACCCATCCTCAGACTCGAAGAGAAAATAAAGAACCGAGTTTGTTATTTTGCTCAGATAATAACAGTTATAAGACCAGATTAACTGTCAGTATCATGAATTAGTATCACCGAAGTAGAGAGGCTCAAATAACAGGCTTGGGCCATAAGCAAAGCAGCAGGCTTACGCTTTGACCTGCGAAAGGATAGCTGCATTGCTCGGGCAGAAAAATGCTGACATAAAATGTTTAATAATTCGGTGTGCTTTTACAATCATCCCCACTTTGTTTTGTTCTACACACAGAGGTAGCGTTTGATGTTAAAACATAACACCCTCGCTACAAAAGCTTGACGCTCGTGTTCAAAATCTACAGCTTTTAGCTCATGCTTTCAATTCCCCTCTTTTTTCTCCTCCTTTCTGACGGTATAAATGATAACACGGTTTCAAGTCGCTGCTCCTTCCCTGGAGTTGAGCAGAATTGAAAAGATCAAAGTTAGTGCAATCTTGTTCAAAGGTGAAGAGGTGAAACCTGATGTGTGCCGCAGGATCAGAGCAAAGAGAAACGCACAATGCTTAGTGTGCAACACCTGCAGCCCACTTTCATCGAGGTACCTCATTTTCATCTCAATGCATTTGATGGTAAAATCTGGAAGAGCATGGGATTAGTTTGGTTACAAAGAGAAGAAACCTAATACTGGAAAGTAAACATCAGTCAAAGGTGAAAATGATCACATTTTTGCAGTTCATCATGTTAAATTCTATATTCCTTCCTTAAGCAGCATTTACATAATCAAGATGAAGCCATTACACCCATGATGTTCCAAGTATCATAATGCTGTTGATAGTTGAAGAGTTCCTTGAAAAACACACTGTTTTAAAGGGGGCTGCACACTGTTTTAAAGGGGTCATCTAAAAGGGTGGGGGTTTTCTTCCCATAAAATGGTCGTGTAACTGATGTGCCCTGACATAATGCATCACGATGAAACACAGCTGCTAAAAAAGAACTTCAAATGATGCCCTTTTTCTGGAGAGGGAAAAAAAGAAGTGATAAGAAAATAGGCACCTTTTCAGCAAAAGCTTTTAAAGGTTTAAAAGCACAGCAACCAGTGAAAAGGTTCTCAGGTAAAGGCTTCTTCCCTCAATTTTGTCTAAGTACCTAGAAGCTATATGGGGGAAAAAGGGTATGGAAAATAATGCTCCAGCCTCTGTGAGAACTGGAGACATCCTAAACCCAAGAGACTATGACACGGGAAGAAAAGATTTTAATGTCCTTGCCCTACCATGGCATTTTCAAGCACACAATAAGATCCATTTCCTAATTATTGGGAATTGTGCTACATTACACTAGTAATGATGATCTGAGAATGCTCTGGCACAAACCTGGACTTCAACTTGGCAAAGTGGTCACAAACATGCAGGCATTCAGGAACTGAACAGAGCTCCACATTGTAATTTTCCCTCCTTGAATATATATAGTTTCTTTTGCATACGTCCTAGGGCTGTTGCTATAGGGCTCTCCTAAAATTCCAACCCAGACTTCCCTGCCTAAAACCAGTATTATTGTATAAATGGTCTATTACAGGCCAAACCTTGACCTGCAAATCAGGTCTGCTCAACAGTACTATAAAAGACTTATATACAGCCCTCCTAGGAGCAATCACACACAGCTACCTGCCAAAGCCTATTTCTCAAGGATTCATTCAGCACATCCACACCCAAATTCCCACTTTTGTTTCCTTTAAAATCTCAACCCTGCCAGAAAATCTGCTAAACCAGGTGGTTTTGTCTTCCAGTGGTAGCTCCAGAAAACAGAGCATGTGAAGATGCTGGGGTTTGCAGGCCAGGGTTCAGGGACAGTATGGAGACAAAAGATGACAAGACACCCAAAGGAGAGATTAAGAAAGCACATGCAGAGAGTGGCTACCTCCAGCATAATGGATGTGCACGATTAGACTGGATGCAACTGAATGTGTCATCAAATTATTACCTTATCCTAGGTCAAAAATGATGTTCAACCTTCAACACTTTCTGGACTGTCAACTGACACACATTTCTACTAGTTTTCTTCTGGGCTACAGGAATATTTAAGTCCATCTATCACAAAGCATAACCTAAAACACACATAAGCAGGTCCCAAAGGGGTGACATAATCTGTTGGTTCACACATGTTAGCACAGGGCTTAGAGGGAAGCAATCAAGTCCTCATCACTCCCTCTTTATATGCATTTCAGGTCACTATTTCTTATTTTACCTTAGGAGTACAGAAAGAATTGATCTATTGTACTGTGTCCATTGCCAGCCTCCTGAGCAGAAAAAAGTGCTGTACATAGACTAAATCTCTTCCCAACAGGGAATCTCTTTGTCTTTCATAAGGAACGTTGCATTGGCATAAAATACCTACGGATCAGTCACGTTGTGCAGCACAAAGCAGCTGACTTGCAAGCAGAGGTTGTACTGATCGCATATCATGATGCTGGAGTTCACTCTTGCATTTGGGTAGCAGTTGTGCTTGCTGCTTTGAAAGGGATGACCAGCTGGGATTCCAGGCTTCTTCTGAAGAGCTCTGCAGAACTGGCTCCAGGAATTTCTTTAACCAAACACTTCTGCAGTATTCAGATGCTCCCAGCAAACCTCCTAAACTGCCCTCTATACCAGTGTTTTACATCCATCATGCATAACGCACTGTGAGCATAAAGAAGGCATCTAGTCACTGAAGACTCCAACAGCAGCACCGTGTTTGAGGTTTGGCTTCCCTTTCCTTTCCAGTTTTAACGATCTGGCCCATTTGTCTGCACAATCACAAACAGGCAGTCGCTACTCTGGTACCCATGACAAAGTCTTGCAAGGTGGGAGAATAGGTCAGATGTACCTCACTGTTATTGTTCCTTTCTGTATTTGTATTTGTTCTGGGCTGATGATGCCACGAAGGGCTGTGCCCATGAATCCCAACCGGCTGAGCATTGCCAGTTCATAGCAGGACAAGTCCAGTGGTAAGGAATTCAGGGAACATAACGATTTCAGTTTCACTGCACTGCTCTGCTTCCTGGGAACCTGCAGGAGATGGGCGCCTGTGTCACGATCGTAAATCCAGGCACATACAATGCTGGAATTTCTTACACAGCTTTAAGTCTCTGGGAAATGTCAGCCTAATAAATATGGGGATCGTATTTGCTATTTGGCAAAAGATATTAATTAAGCAGGAAAAGTTAATAAAAAAAGATATTTCCCCAAAATGATGCAACAGGAAAGAAAACCATTTCTTTTTTCTTATTCATGGCTCTATGAATGCAAAATGCCATGGATTCTTCATCTTTAATACCTAAGGGATTTATAAGCATATTGCATCCATAAAGCTTGCTTCATCAGTACAGTACACAGCCCAGATATGCATATTTAATTACTCTGAAAGTAATTTACTTGTACAGATGGTGGTATTAGAAGGTCTTACTTGATTGAAATTACTTCTATTTAAAAAAGAATGTTATTTTGCTATGAAACTTGAGTGAAGAATTCACTCTCATTACAGGTGAATAATACTTGACAACTGTAATTCATCGGTGACTAATCTAATACTTCCTCAAGAAACCTTTTGCTTCAAAACTTACAAATCAGAGCCATCCTCTTTGAGGCAGATCTACTAGTATTTCATATCCAAACCTGCTTACTGTAAGCAACCCCAACGTGCTCTTGGGGTAAGGGAGTAAAGAAACACAGATTTGTTGAGCATCCCCAAGACTTCCCCAGCAAAGAGACACTGCATCTTCCTATAAGATTAACAGGGATTAAAGCAAAAAGGTGCATTTCAAGACAACACCTGAAAGGCATAAGGTTTCTGGAAAGCAGTGACTCGATGTGCATGTGGGGAATCTGGGACAAGCTTTAGTGGCTTGCACCATTAAATAACACCCGGCTCCAACCACTCAGGTACCAGCAGTTTCCAGGAGCAAGCATGCAGCAGAGGCAGGGAAAGCTGGCAGCATCCTGCATTAGCTCTTACACCCTTCCCAGGAAAACATGACTTCTTCTTCATGGTGATTGTTTGCTTGGACTGCACCATAAAGCTCTACAAGTGTTTGCTAAGACTTTCTCCAGCCAACGTCTGCCTTTATTAAGGCAATGGCTACCTCGGAGGTGGCTGCCTTGGTTGCTATGGAAAGCATTCACCTTTTATTGAAGACTAAAAGGCCACAACCCACATAAAGGGGTCCTGAGTGGCCCTAAGATGTGTTCCACCTTCCCCTTCCCCACTTCTCCCTTCCAGACAACCTGTTGACAGCCGATGTGATTTTGAGGGCCTACCTGGAATAAAGCGCTTTGTCTCTTCCATCTGTGTCACTTTAACCTTGTGGTCTGGGTTTAATATAAAAAACAAACCCCTGTGGACCTGATTCAGAGGGCTGGAAAGCATCTGTATGTCTGGAGAAGGTGGAGGTGATGGGTGAGCTGCACCTCTGTAAGACTGCTAGCACCACACACCTTTGTCACATTAAAATCGCTGAGAGGGAATAAAACTGCTGTAGCTGGATTGGCAACACCATGGCATGGAGTTGGAAATGAGTGATCTTAAGGTCTTTTCCAACCCAAACCATTCTATGGTTGTACATATGAAGGGGTGTACAATCCAAGCACATCTTAGAGTGTAAACATTTCACCCAGGCAGAGCAACCTGGGTGCCAGTGGAGAGAAGAACTGGACATGTCCTCCCCTTAACAAACCTGCTCCTGCTATAGCAAAGGGGGTCTGCATTCCATTTCCAAGCTGCTTTGCTTTTTAATCTTCCTAATTAAGGGAAACCTTTACCTCCTTTGGTCTTCATGCATTTACAGCATTCCACTGTTTCCACTCCAGAATCTCCAATACCAGCTTTCCCAGGACATGCAAACACTTTCGCTCCCACTGAGTTTAAAAGGGATCAAGGTCCTGCGGTTGCTGCATCTCCAAGTGCCTGCCCAGCATTCACATGTTCATACTCATCATTTCAGTCTCCTGGCTGCCTGAGCGCACAGAGCAGTGCTGCAGCCACCCCTCACACTGCTGCACACATCCGTGCTCCTGATCCTCATTCCCAAACCTTCAGCATGGTTTTTCTCCAGGGCATTTTCTATGGGGCGACCCCATAGGCTCCCCAGCATCACTATTATCCTGCTCCTCCAACACTGGCTTTAACCTTTCAAAGCCCCATGACAGTGATGGGAAAAGGTGAGTTAGGAATTTGGAGAAGGAGTAAATAGATGCAAAGCATAGGACGGCTGTGGCTGAGCTGCTCTCAATTACAAAATGTCTCTTTGTAAGTATGCCATTTTAAAGCATGGGAATTCAAAGCCATGTTTTGTATTTCATAACACAGAATCAAAAGCCCAAAATAGAAGAAGCATCTTAACAGTTTTGTCCCTTATTTTCATACAAATTCACACACACATGCTTACACACATTTAAACACAAGATCCACAGTAAGTTTTTCAACAATATCATCCTTTAGACACTGATAAATCAAGCAAAAATGATAGGGGGATGTCATAGCATCACTAAAAATGTCACCACAGTTAGCAAGCCTGCTTGCTTCAACAAAAAATATTGGTGAATAATCATTTGTCAGTTAGCACATTAAAAAAAACCCATGCCTGGTGTTCCTTGCTTAACAAACGATGGGAATGGAAACCCTGTTTTCTTGCCAGGTTATTTTCATTTCAGGAAGAGAAATAACCAAGGGAAACGTGGAGAGAAGAATAAATAACAAGAAGCAGAATGAGGGGGGGAAAAATCCTTCCTAATGATGCCGTTGCCTTTGCCTTTCTCACTCTCAGACTCCTCTCCTGTACCATACTGTGCCAAACCACACACATGCAGGGCATCCTCAGATGAATCAGCACAGTGGCACGCGGACTGGAACGTACATCAGAGGCACGGAGGAGGTGTTTGAAGTTGTATTGATGAACAAATCAGAGACAAGAGCTTGCTGGGGTGGTTTTCTCTTTGGAGGAGGAGTAAGAGAAATAAGATTGTGTGTCAGCTTGGGAGAGAAGATGTTTCATCTTTCTGGTTTACATTTACATTAACCACAGGCTCTGTTCAGCTTCACCATCCAACTGATAAATTAAAGCAGCACACACATAAGCTATAGATGTTTTTTCCTTTATCTA
>JBCJKH010017020.1:17548-28574 GCA_039877255.1 Loriculus beryllinus
TGTGTGTCAGTTTGGGAGGTACGATGTTTCATCTTTCTGGTTTACATTTACATTAACCACAGGCTCTGTTCAGCTTCACCCTCCAACTGATAAATTAAAGCAGCACACACATAAGCTATAGATGTTTTTTCCTTTATCTATCACTCAGAAAATACAATCTGAAAGATGGTGTGTACCAATACAGGATCCTCCATCCATCCTAACACTACACACCAGGGGAGAGGGACCATGCTGGGGTACGGATGGGTACTGCACCGGGAGAGCATGGCCAAGCACCATGATCCTAGCCTTGCACATGCCTTCTCCCTGCCATAGGGAAATCTCAGTTTTGGGCAATCTCACCAGAGTAATTCACTTTGCCAAAGCAAAACTGACTGTGTCCACAGGCCATCAGGTCTGTGCTGCCTGGGGACTCCTCTGAAACCAGCCAGCAAAGACTTCACCTGCAGTGGCAGTGGAAGGACCTCTAGAAAGCTGCCATAATGAGACCTGGAAGGCTCAAGTCTGATGCCCAAGAACATAATTCATCTACTGTGTGTTCAGCCTCTTCCCACAGAAGTTATCAACATAACTCTATGCTACCTTCGAGATGTCAGGCCAACTTATGAGTAGAAGTTATACCCATTCGTAGGCAGGGCCTTGTATCTGGCTTGCTCCTGTCTGCAAAGTCTCTCCTCTAAACCTTTTCTTATTTGTTTGTTTCTGTTTCTTTCTTTTCCTCTTCAAAACAGGAAAACCAGATATGGGAACCATTAATCAAGCAAGTAATAAACTTAATGTCAGCCAAGGGGGAAGATGGAAGCAGAAGAGAGGCAGACAAGACACTGTGGCACATCTCCTGAGGAACAAATGATAGCACTTCTGCAACTGAACTGTAGATCATACGAGATCATCACAAAGGATGAAAATACTTCCGTTTCATTGGTAAAACAGTTTAACCATCAGGCATTTAAAACACTAATATTTGTATTTGTTCTGTTGTGTCCATCACTAAAAGAAGTTTTTATGCTAAGGGAGCTTCAGAGGTGGAATGAATCTCACCAGCCTGCCCTTTATAGCTCTTGTTTTCCAGCCTACATTCTTGACTGAGAGCTGAAAACAACACTAGAGCACCCTCCTAAGGTAAACAGTGTCTGAAATGCAAGCACTTCCCTATGACAGACTCTGAAGAACAGCACTAATAGACTCTTACATGGAAGTGTCTCCCAGTGCTCCAAGTGGACATTCTCCCAAGGGAACACTTCAGAGGTTGGCTGTGCACTTTCAAAGGATTTAAGGCCTGGAGGGACTTAACCATGGACAATGAAACAGAACTGACTCAACATCAGTCCCCCAGCTGAGTGGGAAATATCCTTTGGAAAGCCATGGAGTTTTGACAGGTAATTCACCAGTCCCAACAGGAATCCTTCCACTGCCTAATCACCTCCACCCTCCAAAACGTACGAGTGGAAAACTTACTCAAGTCTTCATTTTCCTGGCTTTAATCTCAGTTATTTGATCTGGTTTGTGTTTGGTTCTGCTATATCTCTGGCCACGTTACAAGCCTTCAGGTAACGTCTTCACTACACCAAGTATTTGACAAGTTAATAAACTGACCTGGCTCCCATTGTTAAAACCCATTATTTCCTAGACCTCGGTTCATCCCTTCAAGTCTTTTGAACCCACTTGAATTTCTCTCCATCCTTTCACTGCACAGAGTACTCCAGCACAAGGCTCACCAAGAAAATACACGGAGGTCATCCCAATTGCTTGTAGTTTATCGCATCCTTTAGTAGGGATTCAAGTACATTCTGTGTGGCCTCCTCAGAGGAACAAAACGCTTCTTGTTTTGGTTTGGCTTGGTTTGAGGGGGGTTTGGGGTTTGTTTTTTGGCTTTTTAATTAAAAAGCCCCACTCAAACTCCAATGTTGTTGGTGATGGGAAAATGAATCACTGCTGATATTATTCCCTTTGTGCTGCTCGAATGAGTAAAAGTGCTTGCAGCAAGAGAAGGATGAGTTGAGGAGGAGTAAATGAATGCATGATCCAGAGAATGGATGCGTGTGAGTATGTGTGCACAGGGGGAGGCTCCTGGGGGGTATTTGTCCTCTCTGTGCATATATAGACTTCTGGAATACCCAAGTCCTATAGATAAAATATACAAGCCCTTGATTATTCCCTAAACTAACTTGGAAAACTTAAACTAGAGTCAATCATGGGGTTGGCAAAACCAGCAAATCAGCTGAGATTTAGTTTAGTGAAGTGCTGAATCCAAATATAGAATCAATCATCTGTTGGTTTATTATATTATTTATTGCCCCTCTATATTATAGGTGCCAGGATGAGAAATTAGCTATTGTTTGTAGGTGTTATACATATCTAAATGAAACTGGGTATTATATATAGCTCTGTACTCAACATGTCTGTGACACTGCTATTTTTCTTGGGCAGAATGCCTGCAAAATGCCCAGCCCAAGACTACCTGAGTTGGCAAAAAACTAATCAGTTGCAGCAAGTTAAAACTTCCACCAGCTCTATGGAATTAGAAGGCAGAAGGCTGTGCCCCTCAGTATTTCTATTACATAGATCAGAGGGGGAAAGGAATCAAGAATTAACACTGGAAATGTTTAAATATGCCAGATGCATGGTGATTGTAAAGTACTGTGATGAGTTACAGCAAGGGAAAGTGTTGCTTTCAGATGTAGAAATGCTTACTACAGCCTAACCTCTTTGTCAACGCATTTGCAACATCCATTTCTAAATGAATTACCTTATGGAGGGAATCAAAAGGCAGAAAACTAAAGAAATAGGGGTCAAATTCCTCCTGTGAGATCTACCTTGTAAAATTATCCAGAATGTAATAATATCATGTTATTGACTTAAGCGCAGTTCCCTGTGACATGCTGCAGCTGACCTGTAATTTTTATCCTACATGTTGCCAGCACTATTAAAATGACACTTGTGAATGTAAATTAAGCTCACAAAGGGGACAGATTGTATGATTCTGGTTTCTCTCAGATGCCTGTAGGCTATCACAGGTTCCATATGTGAAGTAATTATGTTCACTGAAGGAAAGAATAAATGCTGTCAAATTGTGTACTGAGAGAGAAAGCAGCTATTATATTGCAGTAGTCACTGGAGCATTGCCTCAGAAAGTGGAAAGATGTATAAGAAAATAATAAGAAAGAAAAACTGGAGCAGAGCTATATTAAATATAACCTTTAAATGAGTATCTGCTTTTGAATATAACTTACACAAAGTTAATATATCACAAATAAAAGCATTTCAGCTCTTTCATCCTATTTTAATTAGTCATGTATAGAGGGCACAGGGCAGACTATTTATCGGGGGGTAAAGAACAGATAAAGCAAGACTTTTGCAAACCCTGAGTAAGGGCAATAAGGCTGGGCAAGGGCACTGCCAACAACAGCCCAAGCAGCAGGCTGCAGAAGACGTGGCTTCAATCACGGAAGCCAACAGAGCTGCTAAAAGGAAAGGCAATGGTCCCATCACCTCCACAGTGCAGTTCTGCTCTCCTGGAGGAGATGAGCCTAGATGTAGACCAGCAAGATCATTAGAGAGTGCTGTTCTGCTTTGACTAACACCTCTCCCTGGAGTCCAGGCTCATGGGAGGACTACCAACCAAATCCTTAAGTCCACATCAGCGGTAACAAGAGATTAGGTGCTAGTGCTGCTATGTCCCATAGCCACAGCTTGTAGAAGACCATCCCATTTACACACATCTGCTTTTGTGAAAATAGAAACTATGAGATTTTTTGGGGGGGTTGCTTAGGTTAAAAGATTGGCCAGGCAGCTTCATGTAACTGCACATTGCATTTTGTAGACTTGCTCAGCACAGAAGAGCACCCACTGCATGGAACACCAGAAAATGTTAAGGCATCATTTCCGTGCACACAGGCTACTCCTCCACCACTAAAGAAAAGGGCCCCCGCTTGCACCATCAGATACAGCTCACATCGCTTTACCTAAACTCTCTAGAGGTTAAAATAGGGCAGTTACATCTGAATTGCCCATCAGGAACAGGGCTTGGCACATACTGTCCTTGCTTATCCTCTGCATGCCCGGAAGCAGGGATCAGCCTGCTCCAGCCCTGCTTGATTGCCAAATCACTGTAGTTTCTCCACCCCCAGCACTGTGAAGAAAGTAAGGCCTCACCTCATGTCCTTATTTCAGCCACTGCTTTCCCACCTCTGTTTCTAAGGTAAGAGCAAACAGCACACGGATCCCAGCCAGGATGCACAGGGTATGCGATTCCTGTTCCCATCCCATCACAGCCCCAGCCCTGCTCACTTCCCAGCCACTTCCCTCCGCAGTGCCAAACCTGGCAGGGAATTCCCACTAAGGGTCCTCAGCAAAAACAACTCATCACCTCTTTGGTCAAGGCTGGCTTGGTAAGGAGAGGGCTATGAGCACAGCACAGAGCTGTGTTCAGACACAGACACAAGTGCAGATCCAACTTTGCCATCCCTTGCACTAGCCCTTCTCTCTCCTTCCCCATCCTTACAGCTCATACTGGCTCCTGCAGGCTTCAAAAGTAGATTGTGGCGAGCTGCTCTTTAATTTCTACCCATGTATTTCTATTCCTATCCTACTTTTGCTATCCATGTATTCCTATCGATTGAAGCACTGGGCCAAGCTGCAAAGGGGACTGAAATGCTCCTCAAGACCCCATAGCCGTGCCATGCTTCCCACTGGATGACACCCAGCGGTTCAGACCTTTTGCCTTGCCATGCACTTCCAGCCTGCAGCACACTTCCACAAATCCACTCAGGATCCTAGGGATGCATGCACCCTGCCAAAGTCCTTCCCAGGCAACTTCTAGGGTGCGTGAGGGTGCCTGTGCATAAATGAAACACTGCACTGCACAGACTGTTAATACCAATTGGTCCCAGATGGGTGGGCAGTTAGATGGGCAGACAGGCAGCCTGCCTGTTTTCAATCAAACACAGTAGCAGTTGTACAACACACTACGGATCCTTCTTCCTTAAATAAAAAGCGGAAATCCACTGTCATTTCCTAAGCAGCTCCAAACTATTCCACGAGTGTTTGCAGGGTAGCTAGTGTCATCTGTGGGAGGCTGAAATGGAATGTAGAAATGAGAGGTTTTTTCCAGTTGGCAGCATTGACAGCACCTATAATGTATGACTCTCTTGGATGCAGCGTGGCAGAAGCAGGGCGAGAAGCATCCAGTGCTATTCACTAGAGAAACTGTTACACATAAAAAGAGAAGGCAGAATCAATGAGCTCAGGATCATGGCAGGAAGGAGGGAGGAAAAGGGGGAAAGACGGGGTTTGCTCTTACGGTTTTAATAAGGATTTGAGGGGTAATGTTGTGCAAAGGTAATAGAGCTGGATCTTTAATAATAATAACTAGAAGCAACTCTCTGTGCTAACTGACCTTTAAATATTATTGTCCCTTTCAGTTTACCAAAAAGACATTTACTTCATGAAAGATGTTATTCAACTCTGTTTAAAGATCCAATAGGCTAAAATATGCTAAAGTGACATTTAGAATTATCTCATAACCCCTTTTTAGGATAACTTGCATTATTTCCATGCGATCTGAATGTGATTTTTTTTTTTCTTCTTTGTTTTTAAATGTATTTTGAAATCGTTTCAAGTAATAGGCAGATACTGCCTGGACACTCAGGTTATCTGTAATGATACTAGGGTCTTTCTCAACAGCTGAGTAATTACTTCCTCATTACGCTCAAGGCAAGTTGAAATCACATGCCCTGCTCAAGATTTAAACCTCCATCGCAGAGGCAAAGGAAAGGCAGCATTCAGACTGACATTTTACATACCTAACTGCATTTCTTAAGAGTGAGGACATCATCCATGGTATATTGCCTTGATAAGCTGTGAAATGAAGACAACTGGGAGCACCAGAGAATAAATACTCCTAATAAAGAAGGTCTGTTGTAGAGGGAGGGGAAAGGCAGCACTTTTAAATGCTACATTTTCTCATCCTGCAGCACCACTTTCCACCCCAGGGGCCTGCCTGCCCCTGGCTAATGTCTGTTATAGCCCAGCTACCTCAGCATCTGGTGGGAGAAATGTACCTTTTCCCAGGCATCCTTCAGCTCCAAAAGGAAGGAAAAGCGGCACAGATTGCGGACGTGCTGAGAATGTGGATAAGTGAAGACATGGTAAAGTAACACATGATAATAAACATCATCCAGCAATCCACTTCTGGTTATAGTCTTCTGGCACTCCTGGTTATAGTCTTTCATAATGAAAGAGAAATGAATGGTCATTTACGTGACAAAACACTGTTAAATGATTAAAAGAAACACGCACACAATCAGCAAAGAACTGAAGTGGAAGCTATAAATAAAACCAACAACCTCTTGTGAGAGTTTGAGCATTCTGTGATTTCAGCAAAACCGAAAGCAGCAAACACAGAAGGGACAAATTAAGCAGGAAGAGGAAGGAGGCTAATTTCATAAATAAAACCTGTAACATTGTCTAAAAAACAAATGCTAGTTACAATGCGCTCATAGGCTGTGCTTGGCTTTAGGTCAGCTCTTATTTCACCCCCGCTATTTTTAATGTTAGGAATCTAAAGCAGACAAACCTCATTTTTAATGGACTAGCACAGTTCATTTCAATGGAGCTAGCAGTGAAGTAGATGCAAAATCTAAAGCAGAAGACTTCAATAAAATGCTCGAGATAATCAGAGCATACCTAGCTGACGTATAACTCCTATGGAAAGACACACTACCTACTTATCAGTTTTGCATCTTCCAATCAATTAACAACAAGAAGTATTATTTCTTTCCTGGTTCCAACAACTGTTCAGTGAGCTTTGGTAAATTCTGGGTCAGATATTACACACTTGACAACAGAAACAGCACATTATGTTAGAGATCTGCAATGATAAGGAAACCACACAGTAAATACATTATATCCAGGCAACAGCAGAAGGTAAGTTTGCATTTCATTTGCTGTGGGTTGCATAAGTTGGTAAGTGTTTTCTGGCAAGTGTCCTTCAAATCCCCAAAATAATGCATCTATTTTATGGCATTATCTCATTTTCTATTATATTTGTTTGTAGCTCTGCAGTGAAACCATATTGTTATTAAGGGTATCGTTACACTAGAAAATTGCATTACCTTTTAAAATCCTGCTCTATTTTATGTGTATATAAATAGGAACATTATGACCATGTGAGATTCCTCTTTGTCCTTGCTATACTCTTGACACTGCTATAAATGCAAGCAGAGCACCAGGCCCTAAATATTGCCCCTTTGCTTAGCTGCACAGCCTTCTTGTTTTTGCTCTCAGCATGCAAAACCTATCCCTGCTGGTTACATCCTCAAAGAAGTGCCAACATTGTGTTTCCTTTACCTCTGACCACTGACATGGGCCTCTGTGCATCTGTATTTGTGCAGTATGGTGATGGCAAATCACCCAACAGAATGACTGGGGTTAGAAGATAGTGAGGTGGCTAATCCCAGATGCCTACAGGGAAAAGGTGAGGAATGCTGTCACTCTCAGGCAGGATCCTGAAAGGGTTGGATGATACACGATGCTCTCCAAGGGTGCAGGTTGTGCACCTGTTTCCCAAAGTGAGTGCATAAACACACTGTGAGCATCAAAATGCCTCCTTAAGGACAGAAGGAGGGTAGATATCCACCTGTAAATCCACCCTCTCACCCAGGCCTCAGGAGTAACCAGGCAGGTTGAGGATGGATGCATGGATGAAGGCAGCTCTGGCAAGGGGATGCAGATACAGTGCAGGAAGGGGCACTGCTGTGGCAGTGTCTGCATGGCCACAGGCATGCAACACTGTGATGTTCTGACATGGCTGTACCACATAACCAAGGCTGAAGTCTAGTGCTATGCTCTGACAAAGCCAGAAAGGCCTGGTCTAAAAAGTTATCCGAATCAGGGTAATTACAATATTAAGCACAGTCTATGGGACTAAAGTGGAATGAAATACAAATCCTCTGTTTATATAGGAAGCACTGAATGACAGTAAGTCAGCAACAGCCATTTTGCCTTGGTTTAACTACCTAACATCTGGAGAACATTATTAGGGCCATCAGCCATTTGGCCAGTACCCAATATGGAAGCACTTTTACCTTCTTTCCCCCAGACATCAGCAGAGCCTTACCAAAACATGTGTATTTCTCCTTCCTCTTCTTGAAACGTTCTCTGAAGTTGTTCCAATACTGCAGAATTTAGTTGGGATAAGCCACTCGTTTCTGGTTAAAAAGCAAACAGAACTGGAGCAAAATAAGAGGCCAATTTGAAACATTTCATTTAAAGCAAAGACAGTGCTGCTTATGAGAATCCATGGTAAAGGCAGTTGTTCCAGCTATTTAAACCATATGATGATGTGGCATTTTACAGTATAGAAGAGACAGATTACTAGAAAGCTGAAAACAGTATGCCCTTGTTCCTATATAAATATGTACATGTAACCTATCAGTGGTTACTACCAAACTTATATGAAGAGTAATTGGGTCTTTATTGCAGTCGCTGCGCTTGAAAAGGACCTTTTTTACTTATGAAGAACCCCCTTTTTTTCCTTCTTTCTTTTTTTTCCTATTGTAATGAAAAAACACAGTTGTCAGCATAATATCCTGACAGTCCGGATGCCAGCCTGTCTCCACTGGAGTCAGATGTGAAAATAAATAGATATTAAACTGTCAGTCAATGAAATTACAAAGTCAAGAGCGGCTCTAGCTGTGATCCTGTGTGTTCTGTTTGATGGACACAGGTGTTTAAGTGTTATGAAATCCAGCAGAGCCTCTGAGTGAATAATGCACTTTCCAGCAGCCCTGCCTTAGCCGAAAGAACTCCCCTCTCACCCCGCGGCCCCCAAGCAATTGATGTGCCCTAAGAGAGGGGACAGAAAGGCCTTCAAGGTTTATCAGAGCTAAAATCTGAGAAGCCTTAAAGCCTGTGTTGTGGCATATGTTGAGGAATTGAAGCTGCGCTCCTCTGAAGGTTAGTCCCACCGGCTCTGCATACAAATCTAAGGCAGATGCCCAAAATCCACATCGTTTATTTATTATTCATACGGCACTTAAAGTCAATCATCTGTCGCTAATAAACATTAACACCATTAAAAATTAATGATCATCCTACAGCACGCCGAGACAGATTCTTCTTTCTGTTTGATGAGTATTGGAGCAAAGTGTATCGCTTTCATTTACTGATTCTTAAAAGTGTTTATACTTTGTATAATGCTGCTGCTTCAGCTCCTCCTCCAAACACCAGTGACCCCATTCTCCTGGGATGCCAAGAAACGATCGGTCTCGTGAGAGCAGCCTGAAAGGATGGGTTTAGATATAAATATGGATCTTCAGAGGAGAAAAGTAAGTCATGGATTCGAGGTTATCACACAGCAAAAAGCCTTTATGATTACAGGGCTTTTTGTCTCCCTTCCCATTCACTGCTAACAGTCCGACGATGGGGGATGTGTGTCCCTGTGCTCTCTGCTGTATCAGGGACATAACTTAAGTGGACAATGAGGATGGAAGTAACAGCTCTGACAAGACTACCTGAGAGCCTCACAAGCTAGAACAAGAAAAGGCTTCCTGAAGAGCAACTCAAAAAGGCAACTTCACCAAAGGTCCACGCAGTGTCGCAGGGCACTTTCTTCTCTTAGTGGGTGGGAGGCAAAGCCCACTGCTAGAGATGAAGAAACAGCTTGCACCTTAACCCACAACGGGACATTCCCTCTAAAAGCAGAAATGATCCTAGAGCCTTCATCTCTTGTGTTCACGTTTTCAAACGTAGATCTTGGGGAATACGTTTTCCCCTCGCCTTGATCACGTTTCTGTCTTGCAGAGGCAGAGCTCGTAACTCAACGCTGCTTCCTAACATGCACACAGTGTGTTTTGCCCTGCCCTTCATTTTAGCAATTACTTAATTGTGGGGCTGCTGTATGTATATCATAAATAATTGCTTGATACACAGTTGATTCTGCTAACATCCAGGCAAATTCATTAAACCTGCATTAAAGACTAGTAGAAGAAAAGAGCTAATATATCTGGATGCATCAAATCAAACCAACCTCAAATTTCTTTGAGTTACATCAAATCTCTAAAAACAAGCTAAATTTAAGGTCTCAATGCTAATGACATAATGGGAAAACATGACAAGATGGGAGACATCGATCTTCCTCTTCCAATTTACACTCTAATATTTTAGTGCCAAACCATTCTACAGAGCAAAACAATGTTAAGAAATAGATCTGTAAGCAGAAATTAGTGACTGCAATCACCCTGATTTCTTTCCTTATGCATGTTACACATGAAATAACTAATGAGGGTTTGCAAAGAGCAGCTATCAGAGCTAAAAACATAAAAACCGACTGAAAAATCATGATGCCCCAGCACCACACTCACTCCATTGAGGACTGTGAAGGATTCATATTACATATGTACTCACTGCCTTTGTATCAGCTGGCAAGGGGTGGAACTAGATCATCTCTGAGGTCCCTTCCAACTTTAGGGCATTGAATCCTGGTCCTGCCGTCGCACACACCAAGAAGTCCCACAGAACCTGGAATTACACAGATTTGAACAGAATTAAGGTACACAGCCTTCTAACTGCCAGGCTCAAGACTGACGTGAACAGTAAATTTAGGTCATACCACCCTGCTCTGCTGCCCGTTCTTCACTGTCAACAGCCCGCTTCCTGATGTGTCTCATTTTTATCTTAAAATCCACGCACTGTCAAGCCAAGTTCCTTTCATAAGGAAAGCAGAAACTACAGGCAAGGAAAAATAGAATCATAGAATCACAGAACAGTTAGGGTTGGAAAGGACCTTAAGATCATCCAGTTCCAACCCCCCCTGCCATAAGCAGGGACACCTCACAGTAAATCATGTCACCCAAGGCTTTATCCAACCTGGCCTTGAACACTGCTAGGGATGGAGCACTCACAACTTCCTTGGACAACCCATTCCAGTGCCTCACCACCCTTACAGGAAAGAATTTCTTCCTTATATCCAATCTAAACCTTCCCTGTTTAAGTTTGAACCCATTACCCCTTGTCCTGTCACTAC
>JBCJKH010017021.1:0-35072 GCA_039877255.1 Loriculus beryllinus
ACACTTATGTGCGGTAGGTGCCAGTGAGCAGCCGTGCAGGGCTGTGCCCTGCCTGCACTTCCCTAGGCATCAGACCTTCAATGGTACCTGCATTTTGCAGCCTGCATTTCTGGAGTGAAGAGCAGCCACTCCTGGGGCAATGGAGACCTCCTGTCAGTGGCCGCTCTAATTCAGTCTGTGCAGTGAGTGTCTTACCCTAATTAGTTCTCATCCCCAGGGACGCAAAGACAAGATAGGCTTTCCAGAAGCACTAATGTGAGACAGTGAGGTTTATTTAACAAAACACATTCACACACAGAGATGAAGCATTCTGGGATATTGCATGGGGACCTGCAGCAGGGCCCCACGGCACCTCATGTCCCCAGACCCCAAAGTCCTAGTGAGCAGGAGGTTGCCATTTTGACTTATTTAAGCCCTCTCAGGAGATTATCACTCTCATTCAATACAGGGAGAGCGGTACTGCCATTGGATGTGATGGCAGCTGAGGGATGCCGAACCCAGGGTTGAAGCCAGTCTTGGCTGTCCATGCCAGTCCTGGTACTTGCTTTTGCAGGATGCATCTTCTTTATGCACAGAGCTGCTCTGATGAGTGTAGGGACGTTCTGGATGTGTTTGCGCCATCACCTGGGTTTGCCTTGTCCTGGGCCAAGGTTTGGCTCAGCCCATGCCGTGGTGCTCATCCCCCAGGTATGGCCACACCAGGCAGCAGGGCGTATGCGACGTGTTTTGATGGGGTAGTGAGACCTGTGCTCCAGCCACCTCTGCAGCATGAGGGTGAGCCAACAGGGTGCAAAAGCCAAGGAGCTGCACTATCCTCCTTCCCCCACCCCAGACTAAAGCAAATTCTCTCTATTCAATGGGGAGGCAGCTAATGAGGCAAGAGCAAACCTCAGTACTGGACCCTGCAGGGCGGTTGCTGTGAATGTCTTTGCTCAACCAGGCAGGCACAGGCATGTCCTGGGGGAGAAGGAGAGCCAGTGAATCTCATTAACAGGCAGGTTTTGGGTAGAGAAACACAGCAAAGAAAGCAAAAGCCATATTTCTGCTCACCGTTAAAACCAGGGCTGGCTGCTGACAGTGAGCTCTGTCGTAAAGCACTTTGCCATCCAAGCATGAAAATTGCAAGATGAAAGCTTTGTGTATTATTTGTGCTTCAAGTACAACTGTTATCATTTAAAGTGATCTTTAGTGCCTGCTTTTGACATCTTCTTTTCAACCTTGCAGACTTATTTTCATTGGCTTGAAGAGTAAATCTGGCCATTTCCAAGCTGAAACAATTTTCTGGTATAAATTGCAGCAAGGTCAAAATTAAGGCTAATACAATATTGCTTGCAACTGTTATACGGAAATGGTGTTCAGATGAAAATAAACGTAATGAGGGCCGAAGGAAACAGCCAGAAAGTTACAGCACGAAACTGCTATATTTTTTCATTGCAACAGCAGTGCTCCCTTTGAGCTGGCTGTAAATTCAGAAATCTTTAAAAAGAGGAAGCAAGAACAAGTCAAAGAAAGAAAAAGAGAAAAGAAAAAAGGATCAATAAACGCAAACGAGTGAAAAGCAGTGAGACCAGGCTCATATGTAGGTTAATGTCCCTCTCTCAATAATTACACCTTCATTGCTGTGGCATTGGCAGGGTTCAGGAAAAGAAGTGCCACTCATTAACTTCCAGCTGCTTTCCTTGGGACCAAAATGGAAAGATTTAAACCAAAAGTGAAATGTGATGAAGTTGTTTTGGTTCAGTGGCAGAGCAGGCAACCCAAGAGGTGACTCTGCTCTGCAATTAAGAGGTGATGTCCTCAGCCGTGCTGGCAGATCTCCAAATTATGCTCCGGATAGGCTGCAGATCTTCTTTCTGATGCTTAGATAACCTGAAAATCAGGGCAGAAGGTGATAGTGGTGCTTCCTTCCACAAAGCTTCTGTGGGGCAAAGGGCAGTGAAGTACTGAGCAGTCACTTACCACAACAGTGGCTTCCTTTGGGTAAGCAAAACTGCCCGAAGAAGGGTGAGTGTGTAGTGATGCTCCCAAAACAGCATGCCCACAGCAGGCCCTGTCTCTCCAGGCAGGGATACCACTGCTCAGCTGAACCAGCTGGCTTTTCCCCAAGGAGACATTGCCTATTGCATCCAGTGTCACCGGGTTGCAATAGACCTGGAAACCTCCTTCACCTACCCTTCAAGCAGAAGCTGAGCTCAGGTCCAGCAAGTCAATAGTAAGACCATATGTGGTGCCTAAGAACCAGCATGCCAAGGCTGGTGTGGTCTTCTCAGCTGGACACACTGCTTTGGCCCCTTCTCAGCCAGTCTGTGGGCACTGGGGAGAGGTGGGCACAGGGCTGCTCTTGACACTACCATGGAAGAACAGCCCTGCAAAATAGGTGGGGAGCACAAGGCAGGAGGGTGGTGACATCACTGTGGCTTGGGCACAGTCCCCACTGCTATCAGTCCCTGGATGGTGTCCGCAGCCCCATGGTTTCCATCCATTTTCACATTCCCCAGCCAGGCAAAGGCAGCTCTGGTCTGGTTCAGTCACTAACCATGGGGTAGGAGTCACCCAGGAAATGCTGCAGGCTCTGAAGAAGCAGCTAGGTAAGCCAGCCAATTCTAAAATATGCTTCTTTAGTGTAAATAGAAGGGAGAGCATCCATCATCTTCAACTGATATAAATGCATGCCCTCCTTCTTTCAATCACACCTGCCTGCCCCCTCTGAATTGTGAGCCTTTCCTGCCCAAGGGAGGATCTGCTTTCTCTTTTCTAACTCTGTTGAAATTCTTCCCTTTGGAACAGTGGCATCTATACCAACACTGGAAGCTTTCTTATTACTTTGCTTCTCGTCTCAATTTCCTGTGCTTCCCATAGCTTCTTCTTCACAGACTCCTTTCCCTTCCTTGCTTTCCAGCTATTGTTTTCTGATTTTTAACTGCTGTCAGGCTAAACTTCTCACAAAATTGTTTGCTTTGCCATTTCTTAAACACTCCTTAAAGAGCTCTTCAACTTTCCATTCACAATCATTTAATTATTGTTTTTTCCACCCAGTCAGTTTTACTGGTAATTTCCGCTGATTTATTTTAGCCCTTTTGAAACATTTAGTAGCTGTATTACCGGCTGGGGCTGCCCTCTGTTTGCTAAATTGTTTCCCAAAACAGCAATACAGCATCCTCTTGCCTCCAGCTTTAAAGTTTCTGTATCAGGAAATGTTGATATAAACCCTTTGAAAATTCTCCTGATGCTCACCCTGGCCACCCACATCCCCAGTGGAGGTTTCCACACAGCATCATCATCCAAACCCTACGCAAGGGAGGTTGCTGGGAGCTGGCACCAGTCTCTGCTGTAACTCAGCAGACTTTTTTTGTCCTAAATGGCCTGATGATGCCACCTGAATGAATGATCAGAAAGTTTTTATTACAACACACTTCCCTCAGGGTGCCCCCATTGGACAGTCCTTGAGGCTTTCAGGCACATTTAATACCTATTGCACCGTCTTCGTGGCATTAGCCTGTAACACAGCAGGAGCAAGAAATATTTCCCAGCTGCTGTATAATTCTCCTACAACTATAAAACAAGCAGCTGGGCCCTGTTTGCCCATTTACCCTAGATCAGCTGCAATCCCCAGCACAGGCTCCTGCGCTGGTATTGCACAGAATGGCTGTTAAGTATTTTTTGCTGCAAGACTGCAAGAAGAGTGATTTATAGCTCAGGGATTTAGTGACATCTTTTTCTTGTTAAATCATCTCTTTCTCACCCAGGGTGTAGGACTTCGTGTCTTTCTGACAAGAAAAAAACTTTGCTTTTTTGTCTTTCTTTTTTCCAATGGCATCTTACAAGGCTCTTTTTTTTCTGTCGCATCTTCAGCACAGACTGTGCTGAGTGGTCCAGGAGAACCAGCTCCTCAGAGCTGAGGGGAAAGAAAGTCTGGTCCCTTCACACTACTTTTCCTTGCCATCATGCTCAGACCAGTTCAAGGGTGAGAGGGGAACCCAAATTACCTTGGTTTTTACAGTATTTCTTCTCCTTTCATGATGGCTGCCCTGGCTGGTTCCACCTGCCTAGGTTGAAACACATGGCAGCATTGGGGCATGGCTGTGAGGGCTGGAGTTCCCCTGTATCCCATCTGCAGCACCTCAATAGATGCAGCAAAGCCTCACTGTCCCAGCTCTGCTCCCTTTATAGCTGGAGACAGCCTCGGCTGTCCCCAGAGATGCTACCCTGGTGCATAATGAGCTCAGCCTGCCTCCAACCTCTGCAGCCCTGCTCCTTCTCTCTAAAAATGGTCTGCACACAAAAAAACCGCTTTGCACAATAGAGGCTGCTTTGCCTTCCTGTCCCAATTTCAGGCAAACTTCATTGCCAAGAACAATAATAAATACATATTTTCTTTCCTGGGAAAGATTTTCTGCCTTGCCCTAGTACCAGTCTGGACTGGTTTAGCTCAAACCCTTTGCTATGGTTTCCCTTCTTCTGCCACCTACACATGCCCCGTGGAGGTCTTATGGGGCCCAGCACATGGAGCAGCTTTGCAGCCCTGCAAGGTGTAGGGGGTTTACTGCCACTCCTCTCTGTGGTGTGGTGCCTGGGAGGATTGCCATCATCTTTCACACATGGCTCAGCCTGTATTTGCCATGTTTTGCGCTATATATTTTCATTACTGGAAAGAGCTGGGGGCTAAGGATACTTAAACTGTAATAAATACAAAAATTGTTGCTGAAGACTCCCAAACACCCTGATGGAGGCCTAGGGAAGGCATAATTACCTTACAGTGTAATTGAAGTCCTCGGAGAGGTCACTTTATTTCTATAGCCCTCAATTTTTTATGAAGAATGGTTCTTAATATGTGCCTGACAAAGATACTCATATAGTGTTGCTAAGTGAGAATATGAGAAAAGGGAGGGAATGCGATTACGGTGCTGCAGACAGTGGCATGCCATCTTTCACAGCACCTCCACTGATACCTCGCATGCCAAATGCACACTGGGTCTGAAAAGGGTGAGAGGCACGCTTGGCTGTGGAGAGACAGAGCCCGTCATGCAAAAGTATGCCAGCAACATGACTGCACCTTGTTCACCCAACGTTAGGGACCCTAAATCTTCCCTGCTGACCCGCCAGGGCCATAAGGAGGAGCGGGTGGACCCACTGTGCTGGGCAGCGGGTGGCTGTGGGGCAGCTGGAAGGCAGCAGTGGGAAGGCAGCAGTGGGGAGGCAGCAGGGGAAGGCAGCAGTGGGGATATGCTCACCCAAACGGTCCATTGAAATCTTCCAAACAACTCATTAGTACAACCTAGTACTGTTTGTTCCTAATTTGTGTGTAATTGTGTCAACAACTGTGTGTAATTTGTGAACAAGAGAGGGAAGAGGCAAAGCAATGACGGGGAGCAATGCTCCAAGGGCACCAAAGCTCATGCCCAGTGCATCCTGGCAGCCATGGGATGGGTGTGAGGAAACCTTTTTCCTTGCTAATGCAAAAGCTGGTTTTTGTGGTGTTGCTTTATCTGCTGCGTTAACTCTTTGTGACTACAAGTTCCTTAGCTTTGAAACAGAGCTGGGCATGTGGATGAAGGGACTGACAGCTCAATTTTTCAGAAATTTATTGTGCCTGATTAATTATATGACCCGGTTTGGTTCAGGCTTTTATCCTTGCCTGCGACTTGTTCTGCTGTAAATCTCTGGCTGGGATTTTTGACACATGGGGTACCATATAATTTGTTTCCGTATATTCATTAGTGCTTTGTGATATCACAGTAAAAGCTTTTTGCATACAAGTGGCTATTCATTTTCCTGCAGTAAGTATAAAAGAAACCAATGTTACTCATAAAATCAGCATTTTATTTTAGCAGCAAGTGTCTCCATGGAAAGCAAAAGCATCCTTGCCAGGCCAGCTGCCTGGTGTACTTCGAAAGAAAAAAGCAAAGTCCGGAGCGAGTACTCCTCTGTTCTTGTGCAGAAGGGATGGCTGGTGTAGGCTGTGTGTGCACCCAGGGGACCAATCAGCCCCTGTCCCTCGGGACCCTGGTGGCCCAAAGCCAGGGCGGCAGGAGCAGCAGTGCTGGGAAGTAGAAGTGCAGGAGCCAAGCTCTTCTTGAACTGGCATGAAAGGGCATATTTTGTTTGTTCTTCCTCTCCTCAGCATGAGTAAACACAATACGGTGTGTATTCAGACTTTTCTTCACACTGATGGTTGTTGTTTCCCCTGCCATAACAAGCACTTTCCATTTTACCCCAGCTAATACATGACAGAGTCTATTATAAGGGTCATTACTAAGGTGACTGGCTGATAATCTCCGGCATGGACTGACATCATGCTCCTTCTTAGGCAGCACCCTGGATGCTGCTGGCTCGCGGTCCTGGCGGCTCCTGGGATGCGTGCAGCCTCTCTGCTCCTCAGCTGCAATTAGGCATTCAGGGAGGGTTCATATCAGAGGATGTAATTCCATTCCCACACACTCCCCAGAGAAGCGAGAGTTAAACAATGAAAAGATTGATTTTCCAATGAATGCCAATTTGTTTTCTAACCAGAATATCAAATTACGGAGGGCAGGGAGGAGGGGAGCATGGCACAGTGCAAGAGGGGACTTGTTTTAAATGGGCAAACAATTAATTCCCAGATTCATTACAACGATTGTAAGCTAGGGTACATGAAACAGTAAATGCATTTAATTTGGAGCCTAGCATTTCCCCTGATGAGATCGGGAGCTTCAATATGCTCTTGCCATTGGTGAAGCTTTCGTTCCCCTGCAAAATTTAATTACCTCTTCACTACTTCAGGAAATTGATAGGAGATTGATGTGAGGCTGAATACTTCACATGACGGTCCCCAAATCGCCTTCCCCACTGTGCTCCAAGGGCTGTTGAAATGGGACTGTCTGGGAACTCACACCCCCTCAGCTCATCTCCTTGTCTATGGGGAGAAGCATACCTCACTTCCCCAGGGTGTCCATGAGAGACACCACACCAGCTTCCAAGTTTGCCTGGATGTGGCAGTGGGCAGTAGGGGTGCATAGGATGGGGTCCTAATGGTAACAGCAGCAGCTGGAGCACAGGACCAGACCCTTACAAGGATGCTACCCTGGAAATGGGCACTGAGAGGGTGGTTGTTCTTGTTCTGGCACTGCTCACTGCTCCACCAGAGAAACTGAGTATCTCCTAATGCAGCTGCTGAAGACCCTGACCACTGGTATCACTGCTTGGGAGAAGATCTTCACAGCTTGTGGGCCTGGGAGAAATCAGCAGCATTCACACAGGCAAACCCAATTGACTTTCCAGGTAATTACCTAATGACTAGGTGAGAGGAACACAGCAGATATAACACCACATTCTCTAGAAAAACCTCTCCTGCATCCCTGCACATCCCAGGTGTGGGAAGAAGATCAGGTATGAGCATGACAGGTTTGGATCTGGCTAATGAGACAGGCTCAGAGGGCAATGCTGACCAGGGATGCTGGCATCACTGTGGCACTGGCCACCCCTTGACACATAACCCCACTGATGGCTGGTAAGGATGCTGCTCCCAGAGCAGGCAGCTCCTCAGAGGGACACACTGGCACTCTGTCACCAGTCAACAGGGACTGAGTTCATCCCAGCAAAGCTAGATAGAGTGGGGTCCCTGGTCTCAGGTGCTGATTAATGGGTTCCAGAGATGGGAAAATTCATGCAGCTTGCAACATCCTTCCTACAAAGCCTCAGCGCTGCCTCCAGAGCTCTTGAGGTGCTTTCCCTGAAAAGTCAGCTCCAGACAGAGCTGTCAGCAGTGCCAATGTGATAACAGCTTCTGTTGGCAGTGCTGGTAAACAAGCGCCTTGGAAACCTCAGCTGAAAATAAGAGTTGTGGCTGTCTCCTGCTCTCCCAAGGAGAATGGAGCATCCCCCCGCCCAGGCACTTTTCCGAAAGCGAGCTCAATCTGCTGGTGAAAATGAATCAGTGGTGTGCTCTGGCTGGGGCCGATAGCTTGGGGCCTCCCCCTGGGCACCTCCGTGCCCCTCAGCACTGGTATACCAGGCAGACCTCAGCTGAGCTTACAGTTACCTGCCCATGAATTTTAAGACAGATGATCTGGTTTATGGGCTGCCATAAACACACAAAGAAACTCACACAAATTAGGGAAACTGCCATGTCCCTGGAACAATCATTTCTTCTCTCAGCAACAGGGACCTGTACTTTAGGAGTGCTCCTTGGAGCCCCAGGTGATACTGGGGGAAGCTGCCAGGATCCATCACAGGGAGCTGCCTGAAGAGGTCCCAGCATGGAGGCAAACACAGCTCCCCAGGCCTGATGAGGTACCACAGGCAGTCTTGCTGCTCCACAGAAGTAACTGGGCACTGTAAGACCCTTTGGACAAGGTTTGGTTTCCTAAAAACAGATTCTTGTCCCGCAGACTGACCCTCCAGACTGCTACTCCTGTTAAAGTACATTTTAGTTGTATGGAGCAAGAGAAAAGAAAAGCAGTGATTTAGGGGGTTGGGGAACAGGGATTGTTGAAATCATTTTGTTGCAAAATGAATGGTAAAATTACCTCTGAAGTGCTTGCTCTGCTCTCCCCCCTGCTTTGCTTTTATCTTTCAGCCACATAGGCATGTTGAAACTCAAATTTGAGACCGGTAAGGTATGATACAAGAAGAACATTACAGCACCTTTTAGGTATGAAATTAACAGTGTGTAATTAGAATGGCAATAACAAGAAGTTATTTAATAATTATTTTCTTATTATTAATTATTTGGTGTGTGCTTAATTTCAGACACCCTTGCTGCTTGTGCCAGACCCTGCTCCCTGAGTGCCAAAGGGACACTGTGGAGCTCTGAGCTGATTTCAGGGCTCCCAGAGTGGATCCCCAAGTGCAAATCCTTTAAAACACTGAAAATCTCATTTCAGGCAACACTGCAGCCACAAGAGACTCCTGCTTCTGTGGAGGGAGGAGAGACCTGTCATCTGCATGCCTGTGTTTATGGTTTGAGCCTCCATTTGCTCGGTTAACTCCATTTGCTTAGCTAACTGTAAGTTACTAAATTTGCAAAGAAGCTACTAAATCAGCCTTGGCCCTTCACAGCGCAAGAGACATTATCTGCAAGCCTATTCTTTGTGAGAATAACCCAGCCTGCAGTCTGGGCTCAGCTTTCAGGATAAATGAGGTTTGGCAGTAGCCACAGAGCCATCTGTCCTGCCAAGCTCAAAGCCCAGAGGAAATGTGGTCCTAGGGACTCCTGGGCACTGCCTACTGATGCCAGCCATTGCTCTGCCTGCAGCCTGGGCATGCCCATCTTGCCTGTCCATCCCCGTGAGCTGCCTGAGGCTCTGCCGGGTACCAGAACCCTGTGGGCTTTCTAAGGCTCGTGGCTCTATTCCTTTTGATATCGGCTTCCCGGTGAGATGCTGACACTAGCAGGACCATCTCTGATTACATTTCTTGCTGCAATGTTTTGCCTGGCTTGGTTAGAAACCTGTGTCAAGGCTCATTTTCTCTGAAGCAGAGCAGCTTGTCCTGTGGGGCTCAAGCACACCGTTAAAATCATCACCAATTACCAACTAGGAAACACCAGATCTATTTCTATGGCAGGGTCTTGCTAACCCTGTCCACTCTCCCCATTGATCAGATAGTTGGCTCAGAATATTTTGCCTTCATCAGAAACCCTGAGCCTCAGGGTGACACAGCAATTACTGCTTTATGCACCCAGCTCTGGCATCCCTTGCCGGAGGCCATTGTGCTGGTCAGCGCAGGCAGGCATCACTTATCTCCCCCCCTTCCGTCCCCCATTTACACTGTGCTCACAGCCTTTACCATGGGGGTTGAACCTCACATTCAGGCTCTTTGCACCTTGGGATGGTTCAAGCCACTGAGATACCGAAGGTGAGTCACTGACACATCCATGGCCACCCAGTACAGTTTTCACTCCATCGTCGGCACCACCCTCATCACATTTCCTGCTTCACTTCTGATTGCCGCTCATCTAGTTGGAGAATGACACCCTTTTACTGAGCATAGCTATAGGCTTTGGGGGATATTTATAATGCTTTCTGGGTCCCTCTCCCTCACCCTGACTCCACAGTCATTTCTCCCCACTGCTCTCTCTGGTACGGGAAGGATGATGTGTCAGGATGTACACTCCTTGCACATGCCTTAAGCTGTTTCATTGCCACATGGCTCATCCTCAGTCAACCCATGGAAACCTCAGTATCTCCAGCCGCATCCTTTAACCCAGCCCCTCCAGTGCCACAGCTCAGCAGAGGTATTCTTGGTACCTGGAGCAACTTCCATCCTCTCATTCCTCACCGCCTACATGCATTTTGTGACTCTGGGTTTTCAGCACAAGACCCTGTGCTTGCATCCTACATAGTGAGGACTGATTCTGCTGAGGTTTTGGGACCTGCTCCCAGACACATTCCTCGTGCAGAATACTCATCATCCCTGGCCTTTGCTGCTGCTGAAGTAGTGAGGGAGCATGTCCATCACAGCTGTACCTGCCTGAAGGCCCAGCCTGGCAGAAAGAGCTCAATACTTGAATTACAAGTAACTGTACATCCATAGCTTGATTTTTCCCCCTGCATGTCTATTATTAAGGAAACCCCCCACTGTTTTCACTGCATAAGTCTCCTGGCACAAAGCAACCCACAAGCTTTAGCCCTTGCCTTGCCTGGCTGGACCCCGTGAAGAGGATGAGTTCGAAGTGTGGAAATGTTCTTCTGGCTTCCAGTGGGATGGCCAACCTGGCATATGTGCTCTGGAAATGCACAGCTATGAAGTCCCCATGGTGTCCTGAGCAACTTCCATTTCTCCCACAGATATGACTGACTCACAAAGTAGGACAAAATTGTCTCAACCTGTTCCTGGGGTTCCCTTGTTCAAGTGCCTCAATTTTCAGAGCTTTTACAGAGGTTTCAGGGGGCCATTCACCTTCTGACCTTGCAAAGTAAGTTGTTGGACATTTACACTAGGATATCATTGTTTCTGACCAATATAATTTATTTTTCAGCCATGTTTTGATTAAATGAGTTTTCCTTTCACTTTGTCTTCTTCAGCAGATCAAGAACAACATTGAGACTCAAGATAAACTCAAGAGAAAAAGGTCATTTGTAAAGAAATAATCTTATTTTTTCCCTTTTTTCCCTCTGGCAAAGATTCAAGCAACCACCCACAGGCTGGCTTCAGTTTGAATTAACCAAGTGCCAGTTAAGTACCGCCTCCTCCTCCTACTGAAGGACTGCTCTAGCAGGCATCCATGCGGTGATAAGCACGTTGCTGTCAAGGGGGAATGCTGCTTTTGGGTGAGGCATCTGGTCCCAGGTGGCAGCCTGGAGCCGCAGCAGCAAACTTCAACTGTTGCCATGCTTTGCTCCATCATCTGATGCAATACTGACACATTACCTGCCAGTGGTTCTCTAAACACCAACAGAAGCATTGATTTTCAATATTCAGAAGTACATCTCCTCTTGGAAAGCACAAAGGGCAATGCATCCTATGAGAGCAAAGACAGTGGCTAAATCCACTCCAAGCTCAATTAGGTCTTCTTCTCAGCACTCACTGCTGTACCATGCCTGTCCTGTGCCCCTATTTTCTGCTTGCCATTCAACTTTCTTTTCTTCAGGACTGCTTCCCAGCAGCATCCTTGAAAATGACTTTGCAGGCAGGTATGGCACTTCAACAACATTACATTACAATAAACTTTTCTAAGCTGCTAAATGGAAAGGGTTTAATTTTCTTTTCTTTTTTATCCCCGCCTTCCGAAAGCCTTTTCCTGCAGCATCCTGGCTCTCCCTTCCTCCTGAATTTACGTTTCAGTGACTGTAATAAATTGCAATGGAAATATTGCTTTATATTTCCAGGAACTAATCAAGTGTGATTGTGTAGCAGCACAAAGCCAGGGCAGTGGATCGTAGGAGTAAATCGCACGGAAGGACTGAGCTGTGCTGCCCAAAGCTGATGCCCATGCCTGCCTGTGTAAGAGAGAGGTGAAAAGAAATGCTGGCTCCCTTGGCCCACATCCTTCTCCCAGTGGCAGGGACTGACTAAACCCCAAACTTTGAGGCATTAGGAATTGAAAAAAAAGCTGCCTTCCATTCTACCCAGTTTATAGCCATTTATTTGGTGGAGCTGGTTGCAGCCCAGGGTTGTCATATGTAAGAGAAGTCATCCCATAGGGAGCCTCTGAGCAGAGTCTGTGACCAGGGAACTGCTAATATCAGCACCAAGATGAAACAATTTGGCGAGTTACACACACTGATGTCAGTCATCTTTCCCTTTGGTGTTTCTTGTCCCTGCAGGGAGGTACAATAAATCACATGCATTTTCTGAGTGCAATCCCATGCTGCCTGGCCTTGAAGGCAGAAGACTGAGCATCATATGGGTGGGAAGAAGCAGGTGCTTTTATGAACATCAAGGAGAACATTCACTTGCTGCTGGTGTAAGCCAGCAAATCCAGCCATGCCTGGTACAACCCAAGGTCCTGTACACCTGAAAAGAGGCATTAAAATGTGAAGTGATTCAGCTTGCTGTGCCTAAATCCAGGCTCATGTATTATCCATTTCTCACCACAGTTTCCATGAGACCACTGGTGCTGCATCCATCAAAAGCCTGCTCTTTGAGGAACACCGTGGTGAAGCCTGAGCATAACGGCAATGGCTGGCAGCATGACTGTAGGTTGGGGCAAGGCACAGCTCAAAGGCAGAAGGAGCAGGGGAGAGAAGGACCACACACCCCAGGACTCTGGCAGCCCTGAATTCATGGCAGCCTGAAGATGGTGATGCTTCTCTGTGGTTAAATCGCAGAGCTGCATCCCTGCAACTTTTGAAATCTTCACTCTTATTTATACATTCTTCCTTACACACTCTTATTTATACACACAAATAAAAGCTAGGCAGTGTCCCACTGCTCTATGAAAAATCCCATCATGCCCATTTTAACTGATTTAGAGCATGTGAAGTAATTTTCAGAAGATAGGTTTAGGACTGCTTCACATCTCTCTTTTTGAGAAATACAGCAGTTTCCTGGGCCACAGTAAATTGTCTTCCCTCCAGCTTCCCCTTTGCCACTGGGAATGAATTTCAGAGCTTTTTTTCATCTCATTATTCTAAGCATTTCCCGTTAGGTGCCTGATTAGTGTTTCACAGGCAATGTTGTGCTATAATATCTGCTTCTGACGTGGGCTGCGGCAGCCAGAAGAGAAATCCACTGCATTTTAGATTGAGATAACAGTTTAATCTGATCTGTGCTTGAGAAAGAATAATCCGTCAGGAAAAGTCCAGGTCCCCCAAGGCAGCATACGAAGCAGTCGCTGCTAGCTCTCACCACCATCCCTGTGGAGAGTAACCTGTTCTCAAAAGAAAGCACTGGGAGGTCTTACTTGATGCCCATTTTTCATGCTATCTTTAAGCCTGCAATAAGCCCCCATGCCATGAAAGAAGAGAAGAAATCAGAGCTTTCCCTCGCATTGTGGAGGGATTGATGCTTAATATAGAGGAAACCCATGGGCATTTACAAATGCTTCAGGAGCAGCAAGAGGTTTTCCTTGAGAGGAAGATCAACCCGAGGTCTGGAAGACCACACATTAAAAACAGGGCAAGGGCCCCTGCCTGGCTGCAGGGAAGGGCTCTCCCGCTGCGTGCCACAGCAACAGCTCAGTCTCTGCTTGCTTTAAGTGCTACCACAGCTACGACAGCCTTGAAACCTCGAAGCTGGATTTAATTTTAAGGTGAGGTTAGCTAAGATCAGCAAAAAACCTGCTCATGTTTGTAGTCAAAAGTTTTTAAGCCTATTTTTTTTTCTTTTATTCCCTTTTGGCTGTAGACCATCTAAACTGAAAAAGCAAGCAGAGTTTCCGATTAATCATTTCTTATGTTTGAAGAGGAAACACTTTTGTTTTGAATTCTTCTGAAAAAGGAGTCCTTCCATGCTGGGCAAACAGTTACCCAGCAACAAGGCAGGGAAAAATGAAGGGAATGGGAGGCGAGAGGGGAGAGGAGCAAAGCTGATTTTCTTCTTGATGCCCTTGGCAGGCTCTGAGTGCTGATATAAGGATGGGTGGCCTGTATTTCTTCATGTCCTGGGCCATCAGCCACTGCGTGCCTGCCATTGTCCTCCTCCCCAGCACTTTGGTTGGAGGCTGATATGCAACAAACCCACTCTTTGGCAAGCTGTGGGGACATCCCTGGCCACCCATGGGTGCTCCTTGCTCCATGAAAGAACACCTTTTCTGAGATCCAGCACTGATCATTGCTCAGAGCCCCCAGAGCGTTGTTTGCTTGTTTCAGCCACCTTAGCAAGGGTTTTTACTTCTGGGTACACCCTGGCTTTTTAAAGAGTCATTGAATCTGGTTTCAAAATGATGTATAAAGGAACAGCTTGCCTGAAGTTGTGTTGGAGCGTCTGAGGGTCAATTACACTCCCTGCATAAAAGCATTAGGACATCCTGTCCTTAATCTTTTTTATGGCTTTGCCTGCTAGTTTTAAGAGCCCTGTTTATAAACAAGCCCTTAAATAAATACACCTGGAAGTATAATCTCCTTACAAAGATTCTTACAAAATTGTGTTCAAACCATCTCAATCTTTGGACAAACTAAACGGATTGAAACCATTAGGTTTCCCTGTAAAGGGGCTTTTAGAGATGACCCTTCTCCTGGTTTTCCTATATGTGCTTTTAGATGTATAGGCAGATCAGTATAAGTGCCAATACCAGCCCATATCTCTACTTAGCTTTTTCTTTTTCATTCGTCCAAGGATCTCAGCAGTCCATTTGTGCACAGCATTAAACTCCTCATGAGCACTCATAATTCCTGTGTGTCCTGACAGTGTCTTCATCCACAACCACACAGCACTTTGGAAGAATTACATTGCATTTGCTACCTGGCTGATCAGCACAGTCCTCGATCATTAATAAAAGCCTGCACGATCAGTGCCCCATTGAATCATGACTGTGATATTTTTAGAGGGATAATCCTCTAAGGGAGATTTTGGGGCTAACCTATGCCCACCCAAGTAGCTGTGAGCTACTCACAGCTCGTGGCTGTAAGCTGTGAGTTCCTTATTCCTGACCAGGACAAAGTGCTGCTTCCACCCTTCAAGTGTTTTTCACATTAGAGAAGTTGTAGCTAAGCCTGGGTGGAAAGAGGGGTCGGGTACATGATTTATGACACAAGTACAGTTCATTGTAACTCCAGCTGGCAACTTCATAAGCCAGAGGTAACTCACCTTTCTGTCTCATGGCTGCTGGGGTGCTATTTAAAGAGGAAGAGACTGCACCAGGAGAAAACATATTGAGGTCTACAAAACCCATGTGAAGCACTGTGCCAGTTCAGGAAGGTCAAGAGAAAGGGAGCACAGGGATGTGGGGATGGTGGGAAGCACTGCATTTCCTTCTGGTCTGCTCTTCAGGAAGCTTTACTCTGAATTCCTTTGTGTTGCATTCATCTGTCCTCTCAATTCTCCCCCCCCCCCCCCCCCTTTTGATAGTTGAAGACAGCAGAATCATCCTTCAAGCTGCTTTCTCTAAGCTGGCCCAGTGCTCTTGGCCTCTCCTTATCTCTGTCCACCTCAATATCTTGGTGGCCTCTACTGGACTCACTCCAATATATCCACAGCCTTCACTATCCACTGCCTATTTTTCTTACATATCCAGGGCAGAAATAGTTGTTTTGCTTATCTCTGAGCCTGGCAGCCATGTGGCCAGGCTTGGTTTAAAGATGAAAGGCTTTTCTGAGAGCCTGCCTGTGATTGCTGCTTCTTAGCTATTGTTGAGCCTCCTTGTGTTTGAGCCAATATCAATAATCAGCCAAGCCTAAGGAGGGGAAAGTCATTACAGTGCACCAGTTTCTTTTACTGAATGAAGAAAAAATCATGCTGGCTGCAGATCTGGAAGCAGCGTATCATGTACTTCTAGCCAGAGACATCAGCTAAGTCATTCCCAGGATGAGAACACCCCTGAGCAACACAGGGCAGACAGCCAAACAAGGCCCTCCAGGCTCTGCAGAGGCAGGATTTGCAGAGTCCTCTTGGTAGGACCATGTCAGGGACAAGATAGCAGCACTACAGAAGCACAGGCTGCTAGGTCACACTAACCTGCCTGGACCAGCTTCCCTGGCACTGTGACTGGCTGCATAAGGATGCCAGTGAGCTACTTGGGTCAAAGGCTCCAGAAACAGTCTTGGTGCAGAGCACATAGCATTATCACAACTGGTCTTTCATCACGGGTGCTCTCACCAGCTTCTCCATCCCAAGCTCAGTCTACTGCATTCATTCTATTGCTGTTCTCTCACACCCATTCTTTCTCCCTCTCCCTCTCCCTCCCAAAGGGCAGGAAACAGCCTTCCTTTGTGTTTCACTGATTCCTTTGCTTGGCCTCAGCTGTCCTCCTGGGGTCCATTGCCTGCAGAGCCCTCCTGGTCAGACAACCAGGTACTCACCAGTGCTGCCTGACACAGCATCTCATCTCCATCTCCTTCTGGAATCTGTGCATCTCCTCCTCTTCCCAGCCTGCCTAATGGCCTGAAAGGAAAAGGAAATTATCTTTTCAGTCCCATGCAGCAGGCTGAGCATTTGTATGTAAGCCTATGTGCAACTCAGAAGTCATCATTAGCCTAATTCATTAAGTCATTAACGATGCTAAAGCATGCAAAGTACATTAAAACCCTCTTAAGCAGCAAATTCATCCCATGGCATTTAGGGTCAATGCAAATTGATATGCATGGCTTTAGTGCTGCTGCAGGATTTAAGAACTCTTGCAGAACTCTGGCCAGTGCTGCCCTCTCCTCCCCATATCAAAGCAGCAACCTCCAACCTACAGACATGCCAAAATTGCCTTGAACTTCTATAGCAACCTGCCCCACAAGGTATGCCTGGCCAAAGAGATGTTTTCTCTTTCTGCATGTGACAGCAGTTAGATACAATTTATGGTGCCATGCCAGTGCATGAGAATGCAAGAAGCATCGCTTCAACATGGACCCAGCTGAAGGCACCACAGAGCCTGCCTGCTTGCCCCAGATACAGGCTCAGTGAGCACTGCGCTGCTGGGGGATGTCTCTGATACCCTAAGGGCAGGAGGTGGGTGCAGGGGGTCAGGGCAGAGGCTGGGATGCCCACAGCACAAGGACACTGTGCAGAGCAGGCGTGGATAGGAGGTGGTTGTGGGGATGCCCTTGTTCTCTGGGAAGTGCCAGGCTCAGACTGGAGCCTAGCAGGACGACATTTTCTGGGGGGCTACAGGTTTAGGGGTAGTGCACTAGCTGCATCTCTCCGTCTGTATTTAGTGGTGTTTATTTTGGACAGAGCCATTTGTCTTCTCCTGAGGCATTGCTGCAGTTTCACTGGACTTAAGGTGGCATTTACCATTGGGTCTGCAAGCTTCTCTGGAGAAAGCAGATTGCTGTCTTTGAAGAACCTTTGGCTTTTGAATGACTGCCCAGCTGAGCAGAGGTGCTGAGCAAAACCCCACCTCTGTCAGCCAAGAAAATCCAACCACGTCCAACAGCTTTTCTCTTGGTGTAGCACAGGGTGTGAGGACACAGAGGGAGGAGGCAGCAGGTCTTTATGTAGGTGAACACTAAGGCTTCCTCTGAAGTCCTAAATAACTTGGTACTCTCCAAGGCTTACTGTTTTCCCTGATGTTTGAAGTCACATAGATTTGGCCACCTCAGTAAATAAACAGGCCTGCATCAAAGGAGCCACCTAACAACAGCAACAAACAAGAATAGTTCACTTTTATGGGAATGAAAGGTGTATCATGCCAAACTTCCTCTGGTGTCCTCTGTCACAGGCACCTGTGACAGGCTTTTTGGTGAAATGCTGAGATATTGAGGCACCTCATCCCATTTTCTCTCCTCCAGAACTTGAAAGGAATATCAAATGACAACTTCGATTTTGCTTGAGATCTGTAAATTAGGATATCTTTGGCAGGCAAGGATGCAGCATGGGGCTAGCAGGGCTGCCACAGATGAAGAATTGATTCAGTGTTCACTCTTTGTGCCTTCCTCTCGTACAAGGGGACTTGTTCAGAGCAAGCAATGGGAAGTAAAAGGAGAGTTTAGCCTCTGCTGCTTCTTTCACCCTCAGGTGATGCAGAGATCATTTCTTTAGTGGTGCAAAGCATCCCTGGGAGCCTGACCCCTCCACTTCAGGCACAGCATCACCTTCCTACTGGAAGCCCAGCCGTTGTGCATGATGTTGGCCAGCCAACATCAGCTGGCTCCAAACCTGGTCCCCAGCTCATGAAGCAAGTGTGATCTCAGCAAGGCCTCTGCGGCTTCTCCCAGCATGAGATAAAAGTGGTTTATGGCGCACCACTAACAATGTGATTTGCTAACACATTACCCAGGGGTGGCACAATCTGTACTGGTTAAAAGGAAATGTTAAAACTGTCACTTCAGCAGGAGACATCTGAATGTGCTAAATGGGTCATGCCGTTAAAACAAATATTCCCAACCTAAATTTACAAAGTACTGTAAAGGGACAGCTATCTGAATGCTGCAGCATTCAGAGCCTCTCTCTAGCCAGCAGCTGCGGCATTGCACAGGTGCTGATGCATGGCTGAGGCTCCTTTTGAGCAAACAGGCTTCCACGCAAGACAAGCGCACCGGCAAGGGACAGAGTGGTTACTGCGATGAAATGGGCAGGTTGGAGGGGTCTGACAGCAGCAAATGGCAGAAGCAGGAGTGGGCTTTACAGGGCTGCACTTGTCCAGGGCATGTGGGAAACAAGCAGGAGCGCAGGGGCTGAGGTACCTGTGGGCAGGATGGAAAGCAGGGCTGCAGAGCCCTGGTCCTCAATAGTGACCAAAAGAGCCCATTTAGTTTCCAGGCAGCTGAAGTCTCTGACATGGCACCTCCAGGAACATGGTGGTACCTACCCAACACTGGACTGATAAGCACAGCCAGCGCAGAGAGGGCGCAAGGGCAGGAGGACATCAGGGTTTTAGTACTCATCCTGTAAGGACACCACAGCAGAGGTGTGTGGTGGCAGAGGGCCGGTTGTTTCGATGCACTGCACGTTCCCACAGTAGTGAGAGATGCTCTCTGAGACAGAGGATGTCTTTGTGTGCATCTTAAAAAAGGCCCGAAGGAATCTCCTAGCAAAAGAGAGAGCTTCTTATCAACTCTGCCAGAAACATTTTGCAGGGAGCTGGGCTTGCAGAAATGACCTTGTTTCCACCAAATGCAGACATGGGGAGGGGCTGCCAGTGTTCCCAAAATTTCCTTTTCTCCCTCATCTATTCCAGTGTTATTCTCGGCTGACTTCTTCCATGGGAAATCAAACATTTGAAGTAGTGTCAGACACTGATGCTGGCCTGACCCGTGGTGCATCTCAATGGGAGGAGAGCAGAGACTCAGCCTGGAGCTTGTGTGAGCCACAGCTCACCCTCTCCTCCTGGCTACAGGGAGCTGGTGGCGTGCAGAAGCCTGAGCCTGCACATCCCTCACATGTGATCTCCGCTGTGCTCTCACTGCTCATCCATTCAGGAAAGGGAAGAGAGCTGTTGCTCCTCAAGTTGCCTGTGAGAGCAATCCTGCCAACACACTGGTGCAAACTTCAGCCAGCAGCACTCAGTAACTTGGTGGGAAGGATACAGCAAAAGGTGAATCCTGCCATTCCCATGGACGAATGAGGTGAAGGATTCTTGCTTGCACACCCCCCTGGCATCTGAGCAAGGCTCTTGTGCTCTGCCATCCCCTGCAGCTGCCTGCTTTGCTTAGATTAAAAAGAAAAGAAGATAACTCTGTCCTATCCCAGACACTTTAGGGAGAGCAGCTTTTGGGTGCAGAAGGAAGAGCATCTTCCAGTAAGCTAAGCTTACTGGCTGGGAACTTCTCCAATTTCTAGCCACTTCAGTCCTGGATCCCAGCAAGGTTTTTTGAGATTTCTGACCCAGGCAAGGAGAAACTTTGAGCACTTGGATGCACCTGCGACATCAAGGGACCTAGAGATGTTCCTTCAAGAGCTGCTACCAGATGGAACAGCTGAATTTTTACATCTCCATCTCTTCCCTCCTTCATTTCCTGTATTACAGCTCTACTATCGGATCGTTTCTTCCTTGGACATGCTGATAAGCACATAATGAAAATGCCTCCTGCACTATGAGTAGGAGCACAGCAAAATGCACACAACAGTTGGCATCTTGCAGTAACTATTTCAGGCTCTTTGCAAATCCTAGCAGCTGTCTCAAATTCCATTACACATTTTCCATTTTGAAACCATTAGCTGCAAAGCAAGAAGCATTACTTTGGCTAACACAGAGGGTCAGGGGATGGGGAAGAATTCCCAATCTTTGAACAAAAAAAACCCAAACCAGCATTCAACATTTCCATGAGCTCCAAAGCTCTAAAATAATGCAGTAGCAAGCTAAGTGAGTATACTGCCTCTGAATATAATATAAAACAATCAACAGCAATAGAAAAGTATCCTAAAACTATATAACAATTTTCTGTCCAATAAGATGTATCTTGCCCATTTCCCAGCCTCACTGAAGTCACAGCTGTGGGGCTGGACCCCACGCTCAGGCTGGCATGAGCAAGGAGAGTCCTGACCACCAGCAAGACCCAGAGTCACCCCATTGCCTTCCAGAGAGCTTAGATCAGATTGAACCAGGAAAAATGAGATGAGGTCCATTTCAAAAGCATCAGAAGCAGGAGTCCCAAACCAAGAGAAAAGCCTGGAAACATTATTTTAAATTAAGAGCTATTATCTAGTGCAGTCTCCAGCTGCTTTCTCATCTACAGTCACCTTATCTCTGTCGGTAACAAAAGCATTGCCCGGAAACACTTCAATTATCATTTCTGTGGAGAAATCCCATTTGCACACATATCTGTGCAAACCCCAGGCCTGCATGCTGGCAGCAGCTGAAATTGTGCAGACATGCTCATGCAACCAGTGAACACTGTCAGCTGCATGGCAGAATCATGGGCAAAGCATGGAGCATGACAGAGCACGACCATCCCACAGCAAACTCAACCCTGCTGCTGTGTATCCCCTGTGACAGGTTTATTTCCATACAATTGCCTAGGAACTTTTCAAAGTCATGCAGATGCTTATCACACACTGCATCTTGCAATGCTGAGGCCCACCATTTAAGTACCCACCACATGGAAAGGGGTGAGGAGGTCCAGTATACAGAGATTTGTTCTGGTCTTCCAGCCCTCACCAGCAGAAACCTCTGCACTGGCACATAGGGGATTCAGAGGATCTCAGGATTGCATCCCAGCCCAAACAGGGCACAGAGGCACTCCCAAACCATTTATTATTGTTGTATCTGTTCAAAAGAACTATTTATTTTGATTTTTATTTTGAGAGACCAGGAGAGGACTAATGGACCAGCAGAAAATGCAAAGGGACTCTTGTCTGCTGTCCATCATATTCTCACTCCTGACCTATCCATCTACTCCTGGCTGCTCAGGAAGCCTTCAGGCAGGAGTAAGCCTTTGTGAGCCCTGGAAACACCAGGGCTGAAGAGCAAATGTTGAGTTGTTGGAGTGCTTTGATCATGCTCTGCTTCTCTTGGGATTTGCTACTAAGGCCATTAACTAAAGGAAGAACTGAGATCCACTCTGCTGCCTGCCTGTCACTCCCGCCTGTGGAAATGCCTGTTGTTGAAGATTTGCAGACAAGCTGGCAGGGACCTTTCTCTAGGCAGAGGAAGACATAATTAACGGACATAATTAATATCAGAAGGAAGGTCTTTGGTTCATCAGTCCATTGATCAGAAGAGAGTTTCTAGCAGATAAACAGTGGGTTGCCAGCATGCTAAAAAAAAATAAAATAAAAGAGGGAGCAGACTTTTTTCAACTTTGCCCTTTCTAGCCTTTAAAATGTTATACTAGGAGTCACTAAATACGGATGAAAGTTGAACATGAGTTGGGTAGTAGGATCTATCTTTACTATACATAAAACCTGGATTCAGTAAAGCAGATATCAAGGTTATCTCAGGAAAGCAGGGGACATTGGAGGGAAAGCTGAGATTTTTGCCTTTTCTTTTTTTTCCTTTAAATCTGACATAGGGGTATTAAACCTTGGATTGGGGGTGACGTAGCATACTCAAAGCACATTCCCATGGGCAGATGTACTGTATTTTACCTATACAGCTCTTAATTTGGTAGCAGGCATTTGTGGGTACTGGCACAAGCCAACGTGTAACAGCTAAATATAGTCCTCTCATTGCTATTGTCTCGTTAAGGAGAAACCTTTGCTACTCTTGCTCAGTACGACACGGATCTCCAAAACCCCCATGGCATTATTCTGTCACTGCCAGTCAGTGGCAAGACAACACAGCATGGAAAAAAATATATGAGTGGAGGTTTTTCACAGCCTGTCCCTGCAGTAAGGGGAAGGCAGAACCCAGCCTGGACTCCCTCGCAGAGCAGAGACCATGCTCTTGCACCGCACCAGCTGGGTTTCTGCTCTCTGAGCTGTAACAGCAGCAAGTGCCCCCCTGGGACCTCAGCCTCTCTGCTAATGAGCAGCCCCAAGGGAGAACAGAGCTCTTCACCTCTCCCATGATCCTGAAGGCAAATTACTCAGGCTTCAGAGGCTGCCTGGGGAACTTTATTTTTAGAGGATCCTCTGAATTATGCATGAAACATAGGGAGAGAAGGTGGCATTTTATAGGAAATTGTAGCATGGGCTGTATCAGCCCTTTCTTAACATGGGCACTGGGGATTCAATCAGGCACCTGCACAGAGTGCGGGACTGCTCCAGCAGGAGCTGGAAGGAAAGCTTTTCTGTAAGCACACCCTCCAAACACATGCCAGCCTCAAAGCCAACTGCAAGCTCAACTTAAAGCACAGAAAAGCTTAGAGGGTATCTATAAAGGATCTGGACCCTAGTGCTCAAGATTCCCCTTGCCAGTGGCCACCAGCTCCATGCAGCCCAGGGGTAGTCCCAAGAATCATGGCACTTGGATCCCACTCATCTGAGCATGGTGACACCAGACAGAAAACTACCAAGGGGAGACACTGGGAGAGGGGCCAGAGACAATCCATGTGTCCAAGAGACTGGTCAAGGATGGTGATGGAATAAGTAAACATGTTGCTAGGAGACACCAAACTTGAGATCAATAATTCATGAGATCTGTGCAATAAAGTGAATAATTCAGGGGTGTAGGAGGCAGGGGGAGAAATGGGGAAGAGGACTGAGGATCCCTCCCCACCCCCCCATCTCATCCCATCCCATCCCATGACTTGAGACAGGGAATCCAGGCTGGGGGTGCCTCCCAACCAAAACCAGTCACTTTCTCAAAGCAGGAAGCCTGTTATTGCTGGTCTCCTGCCTGCACATCATGCCAAAACAGCATCCAGCCAGACATGGACAAAGAGAAAGACCTGGGGCTTCCATGTGCCTGGAAGGAATATCCAAGACACCAGCTCAGCCTTGGCTACTTCAGCATCAGTGGACCCCAAAGCAAGCTCTGGACACATGGTCATCTGTTTAGAGGCTGTTCGCCTTTTCAGACTCACTTAAATGATTGTAAATTTGGCAAAGTGTTTTTCCTTCCCCAAAATATTATGGTTTCTAAGTCATAATGTTAAATAGAAGCAATCCTGAGAGGCTCCAGTGATCCGTTAGAAATGTTTCATTTAGAAATCAAGCTAAATTTAAATGAGAATGGTAAGTACTGCAGAACAAAACCAAAGTGTTTTCTTTTGAGTAGAATCAAGTGCTTCATTCAATGTGAAATAAGGATTTAAAAAGAACCCAAACACTCTGGTCACTGAACCAGTGAGAAAAATCAATTTTTTCCTTTTTGCAGAGTGCTGCAGAGTATTGAAATGCATCTGTGCAAATGAGTTTAGGGAGGTAACTTGGCTGATAACACATGCATGTTTGGATGTTTCCCTGAATAAGAACTCAAGGCTTTACCCAGCCTGACATTCAGCTTCCTTCCCCCACCCCATCCATCTACGCAGGTTCGTGTCGGCTTCCCTGTATATCCCTCCCCACTTTGAAAGTCACACTGGAGGATGGGCCAGCTTCTTTTCCTGGGAAAGGAGACATGTTCTTGGGGGTCTCAGCACTGTGTGCAGGTGCATAGAGGGAGCTGGGAGCCATCCTCACAGCTGAAAAGTATACCAAAGCTAGGAGAGGAAAAAGTCTTGCACCCCCCAAGAAAGCCCGATACATTGAGTCTTCCAGGAAGACCTCTGATAGCTCTGTAAAACCCAGAATTCATTAGCATTCCAGAGAAAGAATGTTGTTTGGAATTGCCTCAGCTCCTCACAAGCCAGAAACACAATTGGAAGAAAACAACCAGAGTTTGATTTGCTCTGAAATGAAATGGGTTTTGGACAGGGACTGGGTCCAGAATTGCCTGGTACTACCCAAGCAGTAAAAGCTGAACAACTGAGCTGTTCACCAAGCAGTAATGAGGGTTCCCTTTCTCCCCCCTCCCAAGATATCACTTTGCCACTAACAAAAGTCTTCGTGAACAAGAAGGGTCTGATGTAGTTTCCAAACCTAGTTAATATCCCACTATTAGGCTTAGGAGTCCTCCTAATTGCAAGGCTTTCTGCACACCCCAGCTCCAAGCTGGATGGTGGGAAGTGCACTTGGAAACAGCTGAAATGGAGAGAAATTAATTACTCTGACCCTTGCAAAGAAGGCAGCGACCAGAGTGGTTTCAGTAACAGAGAAGCCAATTCTACTCTAGCTACAATATGATATCCTCTCACTATGGGCTTTATAAAGTGCTGGGCCCTGAAGAGCTGACCTTTTCCTCTGAACATATTTTTGGGGATGGAACTGTAAGAAGCTCCTTGCAGGAAGCCCAGTGTAAATGAAACAAAATAAGTACTGATGTGCTTTTGGATCCAAGAAGACGGGGAAATGCTGTGGCAATAACTCCAATTTTCGCATCAAACTGGAGCAAGCAGGCTCAGCATGAGGAGCAAACCACACACCCGTCTCCTCCAGCCTCCACATTCACTGCTGCTGGCACAGGAGCTTCTGAGCATCACCGAGCTGTCAGAGGTCTTCAAACAGGGAAATAGATCAGCTCACAATTTCTAAAAGGACAAAGCTCAGCTGATCTCAACATCCCTTTCTTGCACACACTGTGCAGTTGTAAGACATAGTCACATTACAATGATCTACAGGATCTTTTGCTGGAGCCTTGCCACATCCTGGCTGGGTTCCCAGAGGAGCTTGCACACCCTGCAGAGGAAAAGGCTTCAATGCAGTGTGGCCTTTCCCTCTCCCCATTAGACCCCATATTCCTCCTCCCCAGACACATTCGTTGCCGCGCTGCAAGTAAACATGCCTTTTTGGTGCTGCCAAATCAGTACTCCACAGCACATTCAATGGCAAGTGGTGGTAGTTTTACTTTCACAACAATAATTACACCACAAGGCGCTTGTCAGTTATTGTGCTCTTTGGTAATCAAAACCTCCACTTTGAAAATACAGGGCGTATTCCCGTCTGTTCCTGCTTTGCTCTGTGTGGGAAGATTACTCATTCATGGCTCTATCTTGCAGCCAAGTCATGACAGATGGGTGGGCTGGAGTGAAATTCAGGACTTGGTGACTCATGAATTGCTCTGGCAGCTCAGGGGTTTCACTCTCCCTCCCAGCACCCAAAATCATGGCCCGGCTGCTGGTGCTTCCTGAGCAGCGTCTCTTCTCCTTAGAAAGTGTGACTGTCCCTCTTGCAGCTTGTGGACCAGGAACCCTGCTGCACTGTGCCCCTACAGCACCCCCTGAGCATGGCTGCGGGGGGCCTATCCATCTCACCCCAACAGCAAGGAGTGGGAAAGCATCACTGGTGATTCATCCCCATTAAGGGAACAAAAGCAATCCTCACCTCTCTAACTCCATATTTGGTTTCATTAACTCCCGTCTTCCTCCGTCACTGGTTCGATCGTAGAATAAAGGCTGCACATCAGCACTTGGCACATTCCTGTCCTGTCCCTAGCAAGCTCCCACACAAGTGGCCTGACAGAGCTGGCTGGGCTCAGCTGCTCAAGCCATGTCCTGGAGACCCTTATCCCAGCTTAGGGTAGGTCTGGATAGTGTATGGGATCTGACACAGGGTGCTGTAATGGTCTGTGTGCCACGCCAGCATTGCGCAAGCAGTCACCACTGCATTTGCAAATGGCAGATTCTGGGGGGATCCACTGCCAGAGCTGGAAGGAAACTGCATGATACCGGCAGGCAGCGACACAAACCCAAAGGTCTGCACGTAGCCACATGCCACGGCTGTTTCAGCATGGGCTGAGACCACCCTCCATCCCCAGGGCCACGCATGCAGCACACAAGACTGTGGCCCAGCACTTACATCACTGCCTGCTCCAGCTCCTTGCAGCCCTGGAGATGCTTGTATGAGCTGAGTATTTCCTACAGGACATGTATCCCACAGATCCAACTTCCCCAGCCTCTGATCTTGGAGCTGGGAGTTTTAAAACCCCAACAGTCCTGAAATCTGTGGTTGCTGCTCTGACCTGTCTCCGTGCCCATTTTGCTACCAGGACAGTGACAGAAGATGTTTCCTGATCAGCTGAACCTTCAGGCACTTCGGCTGAGAGAAAGGTGCATGCAGAAGGTCAAGTTCATATTTTTAATGCTGGGAAATTGCCCTGTAGGGCATTGTCACCCGAACCATTGTCACCCAACAGCTGTGGCAGGCACATGCCCTGGGAACTGACACAACATGAGACCTGAGTGACAAATTTCAGCCTGAGAAGTGGTTTGCCTAAGGGCAGAGGCTGCTGGGTCAGAGCACAGCACAATGGAGCAGGCAGAGGTGACACACATCTCAGCTGTGGGAGCATATAGCAGCACCATGACCACAGGATGTAACACTTTCTCCTGTCTCTCCAGGACGGATCCATAGCAAGGACAGGAGGCTGTATCTGAAAAGGGAACACAGCGTGAGGAAGCCCAATGAACCAGGGCAGCCACCTGACACAGTGCCAGGCAAGAGCCATTGAGTGCAGAAGCAACATCTCTGCCACAGTAGCTAATATATAATACTGTGGTTGTCTGGCTACAGGTGCCTGAATCTAATTAGGTATTTCAGCACGAGGATCGTTTTAATTAAGTAAAGCCAACTGCCTCTGCTGGATGCACTAGTATCCAAAATTCCCAGGCAAACTTCCATTGCATCTCCCTCACCCTGCACTTCATTTCCTCTGCTTTGTGAACAGTTTGAACAAAAAGCCATTTTTCTCTCAGGTACAAAACAACAACACAGGGCCTCAAAACCAAGCAGAAGGCTCCCAAGACAGCAGGAATGAGGCATGAAGTACACATCAGGAGCTGTGCATGCTGCAGTGCATGCAGGGCTTTGGTCCAGGCTGGATTCCCCATCCCACTGACTAGAGAATAGAAACACAAGGGCAATTTTTCACCAACAGCTTCAGCCACGGTGGATTATCCAGCTATAAAAAGGCTATCAGGAACCTAAACCAGACCATGTCTGTATGTGACAGTGAGAAGCAGCAGGAGTTAGACGCATTAAACGCAGACCAAGAGCACAATTTCATCCTCCTTTACAACTGATAAAGAAAAATAAAATAAATTGCTAACGTGACAGCTTTAAGGACTCAGGCTAGTCCAATTTCATTAGGGTCTAAGCCCTTCTAACATACGTGATATATCTTATTTAATGTATGTACTTCCACTGTGTATGGAGGCCCCTTCCATCACTAGACAGNNNNTGCAAGGGATACCAGGACCTGCACTGTGTTTGGGGGTGGGGGGTGGGGGGGCAACTAGAGAATTTACTGGCTGTCCCACACAACCCTTCTCCAGAAAACTCCCCAGCTCTAGGTTCACCCCAGCATAGCTCCAAGAAGCTTCATCCTTTGGTTGCTCCCTCTCACGGAGAGGGACTGCCCCAGCAGGATGCTTAACCCAGAGGCACTTACCATTTCTAGATGTCGTAGGAAGAAGCAGAACACCATTTTCTCCCCCTACAGAATATCAGAGCTGAAGCAAGGACCACTCAGTTTCTTCCAGTTCTTCTTGAGAGCCTGTACCACATCCCCAACCGTACTCACACCCCAGAAACCTTCCTGTATGCCTAGAGCTGCTGATGATCCCCCAGCAGCCCTGCCCCAGGCTGATTCCCACCACCTGGAATGGCCCTGGGAAGCTTCCTATCCACCCACTGTCTGCTAGTGCCACCTAGGTGTGCTCAGCAGCCATGGTCCAGCCCCAGGAGCAGGGCAAGCTCACAGCAGAGAGGACAGCCTGGACAGTCAGGACCTGCCTGGAGCTCCATCATTCCCAACCATGAGAAGCCCCTGGGCGGATGTGGGAGAAGTTTGGATCTGATCTCTCCAATCTGGCTAAGCAGCCACTGTGCTCCTGCCCTGGCTGCTCTGCAAGTGATTTCCCATGCAGGAGGCATTTTATTCCCTATAGAGTTGTGCCAAGTGGCACCTCCTGCAAATCCCTGTCTCCCTGTGCATGAATGGTGGCAGTTCTGGGAACTCAAATCTATCAGCTTCTGGAGGGATAAATGGTCTGCAACTAATAGTTTCTTCAAGAAATCAAATAAACCAACAATATATGGAAAGACCAAATGCTTAAAAGGAAATCACTTGGGCTGCTTAATTTGTGAATCCAACCCTGCTTAACTTTTTTTAATTACTCCCATAAAGCCAGTAGTTTCAAGCACACATGCAATATTGTGAGCAGATTCAAATCTAATTAGCTGTGTTCACGTTAATTAGATTCATTGTGTATTTGATGCTCAGCTCTTCCTTCAACTTTTATCTTGGAGAATGTATTCATAATTAACCCAAATTTAATGTGTAGCTAAGGCCAGTTCTGTAGGAAAGGATCTGCCCTTGCTTTCCCTACGGACAGTTCCTCGCACTTATTGCCTGCGGTCCGTAAGGAGTAAGGGGAGCTAGTCCTGTAGGGAACATGTCAGAGCGATGGCTCTTTTAAGCCTCAGAGAGGTGCGATTTGGGGCTCCAGAGAGACCTGAAATGCACAGAGAAATTATCAGGCTTAATGGGTCAAGCCAACAAAGCCCAATAGCAATAACACCAGGGGAGATGCTGGTGGCGATGGGTGCTACATGGGAGCTGAGCAGCAGAACTCAGCTGCTCTTCTGCCCCTGCCCGCGGCTGCTTGGAGCTGGTGCAGTCTGGCTCTGGCAGCCTTAGAAAGTCTCGTGTCTCCCAAACATCACCTGTGAGTCTGCTTGGTCCTGCTCTGTGAGCACAAACAGTAAAGCAAAGGCTGAGTGCTGATAAAAAGTGCAAGCTTTCATTGGGTAACCAGGGGTTTCTGACTACAAAACTCACACGCACTTCCCAATAAACATGTCCCAACCATTTCTGACCACTAACATCAGCCAGGGCCCTATGCTGGAGCTGTGTGTATCCATGGAGAAATAAACCTTGGGGGATGAAGGGTGACAAGGGACATTGATAAGAACCGGGAGAGTGCTGATGAAGAGTCATGTAAACCATGGTCAGAGGGACCAGAGCAAGAGCACTTGGCATAGCTGGGAGCTGAGCACCCATGCAAGCAGGACCTGAGGCTGCTTTATGCAGGGTGAGAGGTTTGTGTGCTCCTCAGGGCTGGCTCTGCCAGGGACAGTGGTGTCTGCAGAGAGAAGTGATGAGAATTGCCTTCCCCTCATGAAAACAGGTAATCACTGGATTTGGGGCTCAAAGTTGTGCTCAGTCTCCATATGGCTGAGGTATGTGTCCAGGCAGAAGTGCCATGCTGGGGACATGATATCTCCATGAGCTAAGAGAATGACATTGCTTTTGGGAAGCATGTCAGTTGTATAAAGCCTGCTCAGTTCTATTTTAAAGAAGTTCTTTTTTTTCTTTGCCTTGATTTCACTAGTCAAGTATTTGCTCTTACAGGACACACATTAGATTAATGTGTGTTTCTTGCTTGAGGCAAAGAGGTTCCTATGGTGTGCATGCCGGTGACCTCTGAAAAGCAGCACTGTTTTCCCAGGACTGACTGGGAGACACCATACAGGGAATGGAGGAGATGGAGGGGATAGAAGTGATGGAGATGGAGGAGCAGTCAGGGAAGGCAGTAGCAAAGGTCCCAGCATCACATTCCAAGCCAGGGGTTCTCATGCATCATTACCCAAGGGGAAACCTTGCGCTAAACATCTTAGAAGAGAATTTAAAAATCGGGTTTGATTCCTCTCCCCTAAAAAAAAGAGAAGGAAATAGTGAAGTGTCCAGTGACAAAACAAACCCCTTATGCAATTTATATATTTTTTGATTGAAGTAACACAGTTATTGGTTTCTTCAAAGAAAAACGTAAAGACCATGACAAACCAGTCACATCTGAAAGTGTCTATCATTTGAGATCCAAGGAAATGGTTTCTTGCATAATAATAAATGACATTATTAATTTATTTGGTATTTCCAAGCCACTAGAAAGTCTGAGGAAGTGCCCTGTTGTGCTGACACTGACCCAAAACAACCATGACAGGTTATTCCCACTCTTCAAAAATGTCAGAGAAGAAAAACAGCACAGATTTGTTGACTTGTCCAGCTCTGCACCCAGATAAACCTGGCCTTGGGTACCATTGCTGGTGGGGACAAAGCACCTTTCTGAGGAACCATTTTTAAGAGCAGCATTATACAGAACAAAGGAAAAAGTTCAGACTTTTAAAGTCCCTTTTTAATTACTTTTTACACATTAAAAAGGCTTGTGGCTTTCTTTTCTTTTTAAGAAAAAAAAAAATCTTTGAAAGGACAGCCACTTTATTTTACTTTAATATCCACAGCGGTACCTTCCAGAGTTGAAAGCATTTGGTGCTGACAGATTCAGGCTGTCAAAGGGAACTCCTGCCAGCTGGCACTGTGCAGGCATCCTCGGATCAAAGAGAGATGAACCATACTGCGGGTGGCAAAGGGAGCTTGAAGGGCAGGAAAGAAACCCTTAAGATGCAAAGTCAACCCTTTGCAAGGCAATGATTAAGGTTTCTGGTGTCACGATATTCCGCCCTTTCTGTCCTTAGCTAACAGTTTGGGTGCTGTATCTGCAACAGGAGCCCACCAAAGGCAGCAAGCTGTGGGCATGAGGAGTCTGCAGGGCTGTTTCTCCTTGGCTGAGGAGCAGCACCTCACCTCCCACGGACCCTGAGCAAACACTAATCTTGTGGCCTGCCCCCAGTGTTTGCAGAAGCCACTGAGAACTGCGATTGATGGGATTGAGTGAGCAAGTGGGTCCTTATCCACACCTACAAGCACCCCTCTGGGGCCAATGGCCACAATCAGTGCTGCAGTTCCAACAGTACTAATGAGTGCATCTAATGAGTAGAGGGGGCCAGGGATTGTGACCTTGCTGTGTGACAGCAGGGGATGGTGAGGGGACCCAAGTACCACTGGAGTCACCTTGGTCCCCACTTGGTGCTCTGTTCTGAGCTGCCTTGTGGGCTGGATCCTCCTGTCCGTCAGTCCTTCACCCGTTCAGCCTCTGAGCCACGTCTTGCTGCTTCCTCCACCCCTCATGACATATGCCAAGTCAAATACAGCTTCTTCTATGAAGTTCAAATAAAATCTATGAGTTTGACCTTTTCTAGGCCAAAAAAAAAAAAAAAAAAGAAAAAAAGGAACAGAAAGTCCTTGGTCTGTTGAGAAGCAGTGTTCACAGATAAAACAGATGTGACAAAGCAGAATAGAGTTGGCTGAACAGTCATTTAATCCAGAAAATGCTACTTCATCATAATCTTCTGGAAGACTATATGAATTTGGTTACTGCAGAAGGAAGAAGAAGCTACAAAGCTCCCCATCTCCCCATTTGTGCTAGCAGGGTGCTGCTCTGATGAGGACCTGCAAAGAAGCAGAATGAAGCAGGGCAGAAGAATCCAGAGAGGTCTTAAGCAGAGGCCAAGGTCTGTGACCGGAGCATCCCCTGCCATACCCCAAAGCAAACACAGCCTCTTCACACTCCCCAGATTTCCTGAGCAGGAGCAAAGCACTGGGTACATCCCAGCCTCATCTCCTTCATTTTTGGGTGTTACAGCACTGAGGGAAGATGCACAGTGGAATCTGGGCTTCCCTATGGCTAAAATTGGGTTTTCAGGGTATGAGTGTAGGTAGGACACGGTCCAGCAACGCAGACATAAAAGTCAGGAGAGATGGATGGAATTCAGAATTGTCTTTCTTTTGAACACCATCCACTTCAGTTTGATGGCACAAGTCTGGGAATGGCATCGAGTAGTCAAATGCCTAATTAGAGTCAAAATTTAGATTTCTGCATTCTGAATGAAATAAATTTCAGTGCCCTTTGTCAAATCTTTGCCTTGGTGGGGGTTTTTTGTTGTTTGCTTAGGTAGGTTTTTTTCCCCAAGACATTTTTTGAGGAAAAAAATGTGAAAAAATGCAAGTTAAATTCCCTTTCATTCCAGTTTCACAAAGTTTGACCAACTCAAAATGATTGTTTTTGATGGAGGGGGCAAGAACAGGGATTTGCTTCACTTCCCTATACTGCTAACAAGATCCTAGCTATTTTAATCAGATCTGTTCCAAAATGAGTTTCTCCTGGGTTTTCAGAAAACCTTTGTGCAGTCCAAGCCCTCCTTGCAAGTTTCCTGTTGCCGTGTGCTGCTCAGCTCACTAATAGAGAATTGCAGTAGAGCAGGCATCTAGCTATAGAAATCAATATGAAATTCATCTTTGCAGGTGAATCTTCCCCGGCGGCTGGGGCTCAGGAGACCACAATCTCTGCACCACCACTCCACTTCCAGCATCCACAAGAGCAAAGGAAACTTGCCCCTGGAAACAGCTTCACCGGAGACTGTCCTGCCTGACATTACACAGCAGCCCTTTTGCAGCAGATTATTTTGTCAGATAATACCTGGCACTAGGAACAGAGGGGCACAACACCAAGGAGATGGCCTGTGGAGGAGTCCAGGGGCTGCTTGGGATGCGGTGCCATCCAACACACACGCTGCAGAGGTTTTATGGTTTTTCCCCTCCCTGATGGATCGCTGGGTGATTTTTCTTTGCTTTGGAACAAGATGCAGAAAGCTTGACAAATGGCAAGGCAAAAATTTCTCACGCAGAATAATTCAATTTTATTGTAATTCTTCGCTGTGCACCACGCTCCCTCAAACTTGCTGGGGGGTGAAAATCACTTGGCAGAATATAACACACAGCCTCAGGAAGCTCTCTGGAGCTGCTGTGCTTTTGTCCTCCTCTGCTCCCAGTGTTCACTGCACTGTTAGGGTGGGAAATACAAAGTAAAAGGGTTCTGGGTGGTGTGAGTTTGGTGTCCGCTCCCTAAAACCCTCGTCTGGGTGCTGGACCCAAACAGGAGTCCCACACATCTCCAGCAAGCATGCATTTCCTTGGGAAGCTCCCAGCTGGTCCTGTTCTATACCTTTGGCCATGGCTATGGCCTCTTCTGGATAATGGCATTTTCTTCCTGAAAATTCCACTGGAATTTCTGGTGAATTTAAAGCTTCCCAGTTCCCTCGGTTTGGGAGCTGGAGATGTAGGACAGTCACTGTTCCCCTATGTCCTGTGGGGTTGCTTGTTAAGCCCTTTACAGTGCTTTGCCAGTATGAAGGATACAGAAATGGCAAGCACCACTGGCTTTTTTGTTTTTTTGGAGGGCAGCTTATCACTAGAACATCCAAGAAACACTCCAGGACATCAGAGAAGGTAAAAATTACTTAGAATGAAAAGCCAGCCCACTGTTCCCTTGTGTTGTTATATTCAGCTCTTTGGACCTAAAAATTAATGGGAGACAATGGCATATGAGTTGAGCAGAGGCACCCCCAGCTTGGGGTGATGCCTCTGTCCCCAGCACTGGGGAGGCAGTGGGGCACCTCCGGGGCTGCAGGTGCCTACTCCCCATCCTTCTCACCAGGGCTGGCTGGCATCATCTGTGCACAGCTCTGCCCCACAGGGCTTCTTGTTTCAGAAGGGATTCAGCGTCTCTCACTGCCACGATGTTTGTGAAGAGGTGCCAGTGCCCACTCACTGCAGGCAATGTATCTCTTTGAAGGTCTCTTGGCGCCGCTGCACTTCAAAAAGCCTTATGGGCTTATGCCGCTGGAGAGGAGGAGGAGCAGCGGGGATAAATTAGAGCCATGAAATTGGAAGTGCTCAGTGAGTGCTGTTGCCAGGACTTGCATAAAGACAGGCAGGAGGCTCCCGTGGCAGAACAGGCAGCATGAGATGGGCAGCACAACACAGGACAGGCTGTGCATGAGAGCTCTGTCCTCTGTCTTTCTGTCCTCTTGAAGCAAAATGTGTCCCTGTCCCTCTGAGCATGTGCCTGTGCATGTGTGTGAAGACCCTGCAGGACTGCTCCTGAGCACTGCCTGTCACAAGGCATTGATCCCTGTCCACAGCGTGGGAAAGCCCAGAGGCCTCCCTGGATCGGCGGTGGCAACCATGGGTGATGACTCCCTGCTGATGGTAATGTCTGGCCTGACCAATTTTTCTGCCTCATGACTTAGGATTTAGTGGTGCTAGGCAGGGCTATTTTTAAAAGCAAAATGTCAGGTAGTGCTCCAATCAAGCGTCTCACAAAAACCCAGAAGGCTAAATATATTTAATTTGCACAGTAACCTTCACCTGCCAAGCCAATGTAAGTTGGCAGGAGAGCTATGGCTTTGCTTGATGGGGGAGCCCAGAGACTGGATTTTAGCTCTGCAGTGTATAAAGGCACTCACAGAGGGAGAATCAGGAAGAGGAGCCTGGGGGGATAGTGGCAGGACATGGGCAGTAAGGGAGTTCCCAATGAGATGGTGGTTTCCAGAGAGGTCATATAGCTTTGGAAGGATGTGTCTACACTGGATCAACTGTCTTGGGGGAGAAAAACCATCAGCCTTGCCACTGTGGGACAAGGTGAGGTGTGAGGGAAGGTGACACTGCCCTTCTCTGTCTGACAGCTGGATGCTGTCTTGCCTCAGGCCATTCACAGCATCTCTTCTCTCTCCATTAATAGGATTTGGGAGCTTAGCTACCTTTGTGCAATAATAACAGCTCACCCCAGAGTCTTTCAGGCATGGATGCTTGGCTGCCTAAAAGCCTGGAAAACTGCTAATGAAAACTAATTCCTGTCTTGAGCTGCGGCACCCTGCGCACCTTGGGAGAACGGTTCGGCTGCACATGCAGCCACCCCTTCTGCATGTGCTGCCTGCATGGCTGCTGGCCCCCACACTATCCACAG
>JBCJKH010017024.1:0-14800 GCA_039877255.1 Loriculus beryllinus
TATATATATAATATAGTCTATTTCCAGTGTTTAATATAATTCAGATCAATTTCTATATAACCCCTACGGATGAATTCTTTATACTTAAATATTGTATTTTGTGGGTTTCCATACAAAATTGTGTCTTGTATTTTTCAGACTATTGAATTTGTATAGATTATTCTCATTTCTAATTCTGCCTTTCAGCATACTGGGAGATTCTTTTAATCTTGTGAAACTTACTGATTATATTCTAATAGCCAATTGTATCCAAGACACAAAAAATTAAAAAGTACAAGACTTCAGATCCCTCTGTAAAGCCCCACCAAGTCGATGATAATCTTCGAGTACTTTTCAACCACCACTAAATCTACAGCAAGAGTAGTAGTAGTAACAAAAACCTATGCTTAAGTTTTTGAGTTGCTGCAGGAAAGGCCAGAAGATACATGCAGGGTTATACTTGTACCTGTTCAAAGCACAATATATTCTGTAAATACTATGTTTTCAGTAGCCTCTGAAGTTGTCATTAGGAAAGCTAATAAAACTGGGTCAGCCTCTTTGAGCTATTATTTGTTACAGCCTCCTTATGCTATATTTCTGTCTCTTTTCTTGTGCCTGCCCGAAAATAGAAATCACAGCACATTGGTAGAGTTATTTACTGGAAGCCACTATGTTTCATAGAGGCAGCATGTTGCCAGTAAGAAGCATCTTGTCTGAGATGTGACATCTTCCAACTTGCATCAGGTTCTTAATCACATAATCTGGACAGGGATATTCAGTCTCACATACAGCCCTTAATGTTGCCTATGTATGACCTGAATTCTATTTCCCTAGACAGCTTATGAGAATGCCATTTGAACACTTTCAAAAGCCTGATTAAAATACACAGCTCCTACTTTGCCTCTCACTGATTCACAAGAGCCACTACATTGTCATAGAAAGAATTATCTGTATTAGTTTATTTTACAATTTTTTGGTTTTATACCTAGTGAAAAAGGAATGAATTGTATTCCTGAATAAAAGTAATATTTGCAGTTCAGTTATGAGAAAATTCACCTGTTCTTTGCAATTTACAATGGTAAAACTCTTCTCATTTCACCAAGAGATTTAAAATGGATTTGTCTCTTTGTTTTTCTTCTTCTCTTCAATTGCTTTTAAAATGCATGAGTACCCTTTACAGGTCCATCAGATTCTTTTCTGTAGCAGTTTTGTGTACCATTGTCTCCTTTCTTTTTTACCATCATTCATGACATTCACTTTCTTATTATCCCATTAATAACCATTTTTGAATCTTCCATTGCATTTACAAGCATTAATGGCAATATTATTAAAAGTTAATATCAATAATCTTTAAAATAGTTAAGAAAAAAGAATACACAGTCAGTGCATGTCTAAAATCCATTGCAATAATACTGCCATGTGGGTTATGAAAACTGTTCTTCCTATTCTGATGCATAGAAGCAAACCTTTACAGCTACACATGGCTTTAAAACAACAACAACAACAAACTAGTAAAACCTTCAGCTTTTGATTTTTAGGCATGTTTTGATAATACAAAAATATGTGGATTTCAGATAAGCTTTGCAACAGGTGAAATTGCCTTTGAAACTTAGGGCCACATTAAGTTTCTTCAGAGAGCTAGAGACATGAAATCATCTTCTATGAGCCAGGTTGCATATTAGCTGTGGTTTTATTAGTTTTAAGGGTTAAAAGTCATTGTTCGTCACAGAGAGTTCTGGATTTCTTTTTAACTTCAGTCCACAAGCTATTGAGACTAAAAGTGGTTTTTCTCCATGGATTTTTATTTTATGTATTACTATACATTCTGTTTGGAATATAACAGTAAGAAATGCATTTTATATACTCAAACTTGAAAGCATTGGTTTATGTGAAAATATTTGACACATAGTATAGAGGTTAGCTCAACTACTCACTTAACTGCATTGATTGTGAAATGCTGAAATCAAACCAGCTCTCACAGGATTTGTTTCACTTTATCTCTGTTGGAAGAAATAAAAGCTATAATTTAAGCCAAATTCCAATGCTTTGCTCTGAGTTTTACTAGTGCATGCCATCTAAAATGTACTAACAATGCCAAAAATAAAACACTGAATGTTCTTCTATTTATCCTCCATGTATCATTTTCTTGTTTTGGTAATCAGGCTCCAAAGTGGTTGCAATTGAAATAATCCAAAACACAAGTTTTTGAAAGCTCTCTCTTGACCACCTTTGTGATGAGGGGTTTCTTTGGATCTACATGAGAAAAAAAATCTTGTCATGATTCTCTTGGGGGTTTTTTATGCCTCACCCAGAACTCCCTTATTCTTACTAAAGATTCAGATAGAAAACTCTGCCCTTCACCTAGGTCACCTGTTAAATATGACAAATGCATTTGATCTGTTTAGAAAGATGAATATGCTTCAATTATAAGAAAGTAACGTTGGCACACATCTTTTTCCAACTGGAATTATAAGGGATTAACTATTACATTTATAAAGATTTCTGGACTGTTGCAGTAAAAACTTGTTTAGTCAATAGATTTCTATGACAAGTTACTAAGTAAATCTGCAGGCTCATTCAATTACATTTTTGGAGTGAATTACAGAAACAAGTATGTGGAATTCATCCTGGACAGTGCAAAAGAAAAGATCTGGCTTTTTTTGTTGTTACCAGATGTGCATATTTCATGTGGGCTTTCTAAAGAGGACTTTGCCTTCGTAAAATATTAACTGGAAGATTTTCTCAATGCTTTCTATCAGTGTATGAAAAGAAGACAAAAGAAGCAGGACCATTCCTATCGTGATTCAGGTAGGATTCATTTTCTATAGGTACGAAAAAAAAAAGAGATGTTCATGTAAATCTACACTTTGTGCAGTCTGAGGAAAGAGATGAAAGACAGGAAACACTGCCTTCTGGAAGGGCCTGTTTCTTGAGGTGTGGAAAGAAGTGCCTTTTTCCTAGGGACTGATTCTTCAGGAATGCTAGAGTAACTAACTGAGCCTAAACAGCCAACTTTTGAGAAGGTAGAGTGGGCACATTATCAAAGAAGAGAGTTGAACTTTCTTTGAGTTGAGCAGGGATCAGAGGAACAGGCTCTGGTCACTGATATTACAAGGGAACTGGTCCATCACAGATGGATGTTTTCATAACAACACAGTTCATAGCTCCAAAATTAGTATTTTGGTTTGTTGGGTTTTTTTAATTAGTAATTCCCTAAATCCAATCCTGCAGAACTGTATACAGCTGCATAGTAATCAAAGTTACAGACAGAAGGGCAATTTGTATTATGTAGCATATCATGCAGTGTTGAAGACTATTATGAAAACAACACTGTTACTACAGAAATCTTTTGTAAGTGTAATGGTAACAAAAAATTTAAACTCTAAAAATTTACTCTTTGGGTTTGCACCTAAATGTAGCTTTCACTTGAATGTGTGTGGGTAACCTTGCTTTCCCTCTGCCTAACAATCACATAAAGAATGCATCTTGTCTTACCAGAAACTGCTGAAAAGTTTAGACTCCCATTCTTCACATTCTTCCTTAACTTTGACATTAAACATTTTTCATTAGGAGTATACATATGTATCTATGATATATACTTACTACAGTACAACTGTGATTTTACATGCACACAGACATATCATAAGCTCATAGAATCATAGAATCCCAGGTTGGAAGGGACCTCGAGGACCATCCGGCCCAACCATTCTAGGCAAAGCATGACCTAGACTAGATGTCCCAGCACCCTGTCCAGCCAAATCTTAAGAGTTCAGTGTTTAGAAATTCCACCATTTCCCTGGTAGATTATTCCAATGGCTGATTAAAATAAATTATATAAATTAAATTATAAATAAAAACTGTGAATGTCAATATAAATATCAATATAAATAATGAGGGAAATAAATTGAGCCAAAATTACTGGCAACAGTAACATCATGTTTCCACAGTGCTAGGCTTGTGCACAGAAGTTTAGAAATCTCATATTACTTCCCATATTAGTGTTGTAAAATGTTAAAATGGCACTGTTCATCAGTACAGCCATATTTTTAGTCTGGTTTGGCCTGCTGCCTTAAACCTCTGCATGGTCTCAAAGAGCAATTTTCATAGTGTAAATAAATTCCCCCAAGAATGGCACTTCCTTTGTAGTATTTTAGAATTACTCTTAGTTTGCTTTTAAATCACAAAGATAAAAGTGCCTCAAATACTCCGTCATTATTTTACTAATAAAGCTGATCAAAATCCTTATGCCCGGAAACTAGCAATTTCTGCTTTTAAACACCAATATACCTCTGAAGTCTTAGGAGTTATTCCTGGAAATTACATCTCTGTGTGACAATAATGCTATTGTGAGATGCACCACCTTGTGAAGGTAGCCCAGGACTGATTCAAGACAATAGCTGTGATTACTTATATGTGTGTGCTAAAAGGTACCCAACTATCCTAATCTTGTCCAACTGCACCTGTCTAAACCAGTTCCTTTTCATTTCTCATAGCACAGTTAGTTCCCTATTGATATCTTGCTGGTTTCTCAAACCTTTGACACTGTGTTTTTTTGCTGTTCTATTTTCTTTTTGACAAGAGTAGCTCTTTCATTCTGCTTGATAAAAGCCAAGTGCTATGACTTAGTGCATGATATTTCCACATTCCTGGAACTATCAATTTCAAGGACTTTCATATGTTAACTTGATAATATACTCATTTCTATGCACATTGCGCATGTTCAAGGACAAATAGGATTTCTGATAAAGAAAGTGGATTGAACTACATTGTGTGAAAATTGCTAACAGATGGAAGGAAGGTACAGTAATGGCAACTGGCCATCACAAGACAATGCAGAAACAATGGAAAGGCAGGGAGCAGGTATCTGTCTGGAGATAGATGCCCTTGAAGTACAGAAAGCCACAAAATAATAGGGCAGGTAAACAAGCATACATGGATTTTTAAAACAATATTCCAAGCAGTGTTGTTACGGGAGATGTATAAGGTGAAAAACTGTCAATAAATCATCTAGACAAAAGTAATTGGAAAAATGTTAATAAGGCTATGCATATTGTGTTATAACATCTATTCCATATCTATAATATCAAAAAATAATATCATCATGTTGATTTTAATATGAAGTAGATTTTTTTTTCCATACAATCAAATTTAAGGGTGCTGATTCTGGTTTGTGGAGCAATCAAGGTGTGGTGGCTGTTGCAGATTATCACGTCTCTACCAAAGCCATCAAAATAGGAAACATGCTTCCAGCTCAGCAGATCCAGACATTACTCAAAGGAAACCAGACTCTGAGGAATATCATCCCTCTCTATGTTCCTTAAGAACACTCCATCCTGTGCAGGAGTACTGCTTTTATAGACACAGTAAGAGACAGTAAATGCAATTGTGAAGAATGTGCTTCTTAACAAGGAATTCAGAGCTCCTGGTATCCAGTTCTGCACAGAGTTTGACTCTCCTACAAAGATGGGCTGAGAAGCGATCTTTGAAGGGCCTGTATGATCAACATCTTCAATTTTGTGCAGCAAATTTACAGTGCAGATTCTGATGGCTGAGAAAAAACACACAGACCTGAAACAGTGAAAAACTTGTCCTACCAGACAACATGAAGAGTAACAGAGCTGGTGAACAGCCATGCTGAATGCCGAACATCATCACCATCATCATCATCATCACTGCTTGACTTCATGAACAAAGATTTGGGAAGGGCTTTACCCACACTTACTACAAGCATGCTGATGACTAAAACCCCAATGTGGAATAGGCAAATCTGGCAGCAAAAAGCACAGCAAAAGGTCTCCTTGGGTGGTACAGATGTGTCGCAATTCTTTCTATGCTGTCTTTTCTACTCGAGACTAATTCCGCGTGAGTTCTCAAAGAAGACAACAGCGTTATGTATGATGTGTCTCCAAGCCTCCTGACTGGAGGCCAAGGTGGACCACTGATGGTAGTCAATACGACCAAGGCTAAGGTATTGTTTCAGGGAGTCCTTATATCTCTTCTTTGGGGCACTTTTGGCAACCAGTGGTGAGTTCACAGCTGCAACTTCCAGTGCACCTTATCACCGGTCGCTACAGGGCTTTGCAAGTGTGGGTAAACCCTTCAGGCTTGCACAGTGGATTTTTTGCACACAGGCCCTTCAGGCCTGCACAGAGGCACAGTATGTGCGGAACTGGCCTCACCCTTTACACCTGAGGTTTATCTGCCAGGGCCTCGTGAGCTTGGATGGTGACACAAAGTCCTCAAGTCATAGGTTTGATTAGAGTATACTTCTCTTAGATAGATGGCCTTACAGAGCTAAACAAGCTCCATCTGCCTGGGTTTGAAGTTAGAGTTATCCTTTTCCTGGGATGGCTGTGCGAAGGCTAGTGAGCCCATTCTGCCCATGGACACACTTTGTCTGACCCTTCAGTTGAGACTTGTTTGGCATGGGAGACCCTAATGGTGGCATATGCCTCCAGTGACAAGGGGGTGGCTGTGAAAGAGATGCTGAACATACTAGATAAGCTACAAGGCAGGGATCAGCTTGTGTAGGAGCTCACATTTCTGAAATCTGCTAGTCCCAAGCAAGTGTCTGGGAATCACCTTGTTGAATTCACAAAGGTGTAAAAATCTTCCTGCTGCTCTGAGAGATCAACATAGAAAAAAGTGTCCAAAATATCATCCTTTTATATGCAAACATGAGTTTGCTGAAAAGGTAAGATAACGAGAGCATAGTGATTCACAAGGGCTCCAGGACTTCTTTGCATTATGGGGTGTAACTTTCAGCTCTGATGTTTTGAGCAGTGAGTCAGTATTTCTCAGTATGCATTCCTGATTAGAGCCATGGCTTAACTTGATTTTAGTTTTTTACTTTTTTGACCTTTTCTATCTGGGGCAACATATTTGTATTTTGTGAGCTTCTAAGGATGAAGGTTTTATTTCTTTCACTCTCCCAATTCTTGTGTGAGTAGGATGAATTCTTTGGGGATGAATAGAAGTTATTTGGCCTATAAAACTTGCCCTTTTTTGGTTCTATCTTTCTCACATGATGTCATGCAGTTATTTTTCTGAATGACTTCAATGTGTTTGCCTCAACAAGTCTGCTATTTTATTATTTTATTACATATGTGTTCTGTAAAAATCAGCTCTGTTTCCTGCTACCATTTCTGAAGTAAGAATCTCTGATAATATCAAGCGGATTGGAAATACTTAGCAGGCATCTTATACAATTGCAGTCTTACAGTTTTTCAATCTGTTGTTGTGACTGTCTCTCTATTCGGTTATATTATTGCATTTATTATAAAATTATGACTATATTTGATACAATTATACTAGTCATAATTAAAGAAAGATATTCTCCCCCCCCCCAGCCCCATCAAATATCCTAAAAGAAAGGATTCAAAAGAGAGGGAATTCTAAAAGAATTCTAAAGATTTCTCTAAACCAAAGATTTCTGTGGAAGCTGGAAAGATACAAACACAACAGACAATTCCTCTCATCTGGCTTCACAAGTGAAAGGGACAAATTCCAGATTGCTACAATGGAATTTTGGATTGCTAAAATGGAGTTTAGCAATCTGGAATTTGGAACAGCAATGTGGGCTAGCAAACCTGAATTTGATGAGGAGATAATTCACGACACTAACTACCTTTCCTGCCTAGCTGCTTGGTTATACAGATTTGTATAATCTGACTGTTGGCTTCTCAGTGCTAAAATAACTGCAAATTATTTCCTGAGAAGCTTGAGGAAAAGCACTGTGCTTCTATCATAGCACTTTTTCTCTACTACTGAGAATTTATAATAGTATTTTGTTCCTTGAGAATACCTGGAATTTAAATAGCTATTGTACACATTCTGCTTCTTCATGGTGGATACAATCAGAAAAAAAACTCATCAAGGTGTTCCAGAATCTGTGTTAATGGCAGTTCTGAACTACTGAGGAGATGTGTCCTTTCCAAAGAAAACACTCATTTATATGGCATAATTACTTTTCAAGAGAAAACAACATATATGTAGGTGACATAGGAGAACTCTTATGGCCATAGAATACAATACTATGGAAAAGCACTGGACTGGAAAGAATACCCCAAATGACTACAAATCTGTCCTCAATAGCTCCAATGTACTTTGTAACATTGTTTTAAAGATGGCATGTGTTATTTATATAATACTTAAAATCCTTACAAATATTCAGTTGTTGATGGCTTCTTTTCCCTTTATCCACTCAAGCTCTTGACATACCACAGCTGTTGAAAGTTTCATTTTTAATCTGGAAATTATAGTCATATTTTTTAAATAAATTCAAACCCATGCATATTCACCCAAATTTTTGACATTTCTCACTTTCTGAAAACCTCATGCAGCTACAATCATAGAACTGTAGAATAGTTAGGGTTGGAAAGGACCTTAAGATCATCTAGTTCCAACCCACTAGCACAGGCACGCATAGCACCCGCTAAATCATGTTACCCAAGGCTCTGTCCAACCTGGTCTTGAAAACCATCAGGGATGGAGCATTCACTACTTCCTTGGGCAACCCATTCCAGTGCCTCACCACCCTCACAGTAAAGAATTTCTTCCTTATATCTAATCTGAACTTGATCTGTTTAAACTTTAACCCTTGTCCTGTCACTACAGTTTCTAATGAAGAGTCCCTCTCCAGCATCCTTATAGGCCTCCTTCAGATACTGGAAGGCTGCAATGAGGTCTCCAAGCAGCCTTCTCTTCTCCAGGCTAAACAGCCCCAACTTTCTCAGCCTGTCTTCATATGGGAGATGTTCCAGTCCCCTGATTATCCTTGTGGCCCTCCTCTGGACTTGTTCCAACAGCTCCATGTCCTTTTTATGTTGAGAACCCCAGAACTACACACAATACTCCAGGTAAGGTCTCACAAGAGCAGAGTAGAGGGGCAAGATCACCTCCTTCGACCTGCTGGTCACGCTCCTTTGGATGCAGCCTAGGATTTACTCAGAATTTACTTACTCAGGCCATAGACACCTATGGTCAGGTATCCTTAATGCCTGTGATTTATTAACTTTGCAAGAACTAGTTGAGTAGTAACTAAATTGAAAAAAAAAAAAATCAGTGGAAGCAGATACACTAAGGCTTACCACAGAATTCTTTGTCCTGGGCTCCAGTTGAAAGAGTGGGGTTTGGTTTATCTGTTTTCTCAGAACATTTTTCAGCAAGTAAGTCTTTCATTGGGAGCTCTAGTCCAAGGTATAATTTTGGAGATAAAAGCAGAATTTTTGGAAATTCTGAAAGGCCTTTTAGAGTGTTCCAAGAATTAATCAAGGTAGAATTAATGAAGCCTGTGAGAGATGGATCAAGACTACTTCTCAAATGAGCCACATTTTTATTTCATTCTTGGTTTAGATTGCTGTCATTATGAACATGTGGTATTTAGGAATCTGTGTAATGTCATATATTCTAGCATTGCTAAAGGTTTTATCCAGTTGGGTCTTAAAAAATTTCAGGGATGGAGATTAGGCAACCCCTCAGTCGCACAACCTGTTCCTATAGTAACTCTCCTCGTAACGATTTTATTTTTTTCTTATATCTAGTCATAACCTCTCTTGTTTCTTTTTAAACTCTTTTCCTCCTGCCATGATCTACTGTGAAAAGCATGCTTCCACTTTCCACCCAGTATTTTGTAAGGCACTGAGAGGTTCCCCACTAAGTTTTAAAATAAATTAAGTTTCAACTATAGTAAATGATCTTTAACTTTTGCTCCAGACTTCTTTGCTCCCTAGGCAGAATCAGGTGCGTGGATTTATTTCAGAGGCTCATTAGAGAGACTGAGGAGGTGTGTTAATATTATTCACCTAGGAATTCAATGAAAGTTATAATAATGAAAAAAATAATTCACTTGCTTTCAGTGGGTGTCCATGTCACAAGCAAGATAACTGAGAAAAAGCAGCATGAGTGCTCCAACCTCCACACTCCAAAATCACAAAATATAAACAGCTAAAATAAAGGAAACTGGCAGTGAAGACAGATAAAAAGGCAGCTTTTACCATAGTAAAATATCAGAAAATGGCCTGTTCTGTAAAGAGAGCTATTACTCTGGAGTCAGTTTATGGAAGACTGGAATAGTACATAAATGTATATAAGATGAGAAATCAAATGAAAATGTGTAAATTGATAAACTATGTGAAAAATTATGGATTTTAGCAGATCTGAGTTACTGTGGGGATGATTGCTTGGAATAAGAATTACTGAATACATAAATAGGCTTCTGTGTGTGTCAGTCTCAGATTTTATTTTTATTTTATTCCAGTGTACAGAACTTCTTGAATGACCAAAATGATCTGAAGTGATCTTAAAAACCTATTTAGGAAACAGCTTACAAGCTGGAGTGAAGTCTATATTGAGCAAACTTGAAAGGCTTTGGAGGCTTTATTTAGATAAGCATACAAAGTGTGAATATTTATTTGAACTTATTTAACTTTTTGTTGCTTGGTTTTGTTCTGAATCCAGATGATTCTTTCAAAGCTGTATTGGATGTATGATTGCAAGAAAAGAAAATATTAACAGCTTTAAAGTGTTTGAGCTTGAGCTGGCAGGCAACGGTTTTCTTTTGCCAGTGGAATCTTTTTCTGCATCTGTAAAATACTGATGATGTGTTATGAAGATGAGGAAAAAAAATAGACTGAAGAGGGAGACAGAGATTATACCATAAAGTATTGAAGGGGGAAGGGTAGTTATGCAGAGTTATAAATAGTGTGGGCTCAAAGTCCCTGTGTTGTATTTTATAGGCTATAGGAAAATTGCTAATTGACCATAGAGTATAGCAATAATAAAATGTTGCATTCCTTGAAACAGAAATATAATATATATATACATATATATATAGTATTGGAAAAGTTTTAAAAGGAATTCTTACAGATATTCGCTGAGAAGAACGAGTCCTGGAGATTCAAAAAAGACCAGTTTACAGAATTAAGTGAAGAAAAGTCTGATGTGAACACTAGGTTATTTCTGTATGTTACACTGAACATCAGTTGTGAGTAAGAGCTTAGAAACTATTTTAAGAGATTAGGTGAGAAAAAGGTGAGTAAATACTTTGGAGGACGGAGCTTGCTTAGAAACACAAAATACAGTTTTAGGAAAAAAAAATGCTTTGTGCCCTTTTTTTTTTTTTTTTTAAGAAACCCATTGAAACTTTTGAGTTGGAGAGAGAAAATTTGAACTGCAGTTTGAAATCTTTTAGCAATATTTTCTTTGCAGTTACAGAGGTTTTACATGAATAAATACCTACAACTGTAGGTTAATTCATTGGCCCAAAGGATAAGTAAGAAAGAAGCTCCCTCCTGAATATTTCAGCAGTCACTAGTAGGCAAGGGTGCTTTGACTCGGCACTGTAATTTGGTGCATTTTGAGCCAGAAGTACGAGAACTTCCCCAAAGCTTTTTGTCCATACAGTCACTTAAGTATATTACAAGATTGTAACTAGCACGATCTCAGCACAACTAGAGAGGTGTAAGGAGCAGTCACAAGCTGTTGAGGGTAAGGAATGAAACCTTTCATTTCATTCCATCATATGTAGAATGAGTAGACAAGAGATTTACTTGAATGTGTTATCAGAAAATTGTATTGATTTTTTTTTTTTTATTTTCAGAATTGGTTGTCAGTAGTTCTTAGCACATGTTTGATATTCAGCAGCCACCTTTCAAGCTCAGAAATTAAAGAGATGTCAGGTTGCATTATTTCTGTTTCCTGAGTAGAGGAGCAAGTGAATAATTTTTGTGAACCTTCCCAGTCCTATTGCTACAACTGTTGGACCAAATGAACATAAAGTAACTTTATGTCAAACAGGTTTTTACTTACTTCCTTCTTTGCAAAAAGTGAAGGACAGAGTGATCATATGAAATTTCAGTGTTCAGACAACATTAGACCATGTTATATAGCTCCACAAATTAATGAAATTGAACTTTAATTGTCAAAATAAATTCACCAAATTTATTATGGTCTCCACCATTATTTTGTAAATTATCATAGGAAACAAAAAAAAGAAGGAATAGAGTAGCAAAGCACCAAAACTAGCACAGAGCTGTAAACTTGTTGAGGCAGAAGTTGCAGATCATATCTGATACGTGCTGAGTTAACAGTCCATAGTAATGGAGAAAAGAAACATACAGGCTACAGCCTTCCAACAGTGTTTTAATGTCAGAATAACAGAATTATTAGTGAATGCTGTTGTATTCCTTGTTTATTTGTCATAGCAGGTTCCGTGCAATGCGTATCTAAACCATGTATCATCTGGTTTTGTTCACAAAATGGAATTTAAAACCAGTTATTGCTCTTCTAGATAGTGTTCACACCAGCTGACACATTTCTGATTAAATCTTTTAATTGAAAATATCCATCCTCATATAATCAGAAGAATACCCATGTCAGGTTGGAATTCTTTCTTTTCCGAACAGAGAAAACAAGGCAATCACAGATGACACAAAATGGTGAAGGTATTGAGGTAGAAACCCCACATTGTCTTTTCTCTTCTGTACTATAAACAGCAGAGGCATAACTTAGTGTATGTTTTACCTGGAGTGAGAACTTTGATGGTAGGTCTATTAGCTATTCAGACTTCTATTTACTTCTAATGTTGCATAGTTTACAATAGATTTACATAGTTTTTCATAACTTTTTTCATTAATAAAATATTCAGCTGTCAGAATATTTAGTTTAGTTTAGTTTAGGTTAGGTTTTTTATCATTTTTTTTTTTTGGGGGGGGGAAACACGATTTTTCCCATGCTGGTTCTAAACATGCCAACACTGAATCATTACAATAATTATTAGCTTAAGAAAAGAGGTCTTCAGGAGGGACAAGTGGTTCAGGTTTAATATATTATTGAAGCAATTTCTGAGTGTAGTATTGTATGAGTATGGCTGAAAAAACTGACAGCAAAGCTTGTCTTTCTCCCACACTACAACAGTGTTTTTTCATGAGAGAGGCTGCTGCTGACATGCTGTAATCTAAGCAAAGCTAAAAATGGCTTTTGTGTACAGCTAACCTAGAAATATCATAGGGTTGACTTTTCTTCTTCTGAAGGATCTGGCTAGAAAGTTCAGAACAACAGATCCATGTTTAAAATATCATAAAATCACAATACACTTTTCAAATATCTGACTTGGGATTCAAATTCAGAAATAGCATTGTTGTCATGCTCTTTGAAGTCATCATGGTGAGCTTTATATTTGCCAGGTCATTTGCAGAATTCATAGGAGTGAGTGGTTAGTGCAAATCAGGATATACTCTGATACTGAAAGGAAAATTCAAGAAAAGCAAGAGTTCTAGATAAAAACATTTTTCTGCAGATGGTTGTTTTTATTATATATTTTGATCAGCATGATTAGTATTACTGGGTATTTAAAGGCAGAAATTAATCTATTTGAGTATTATCTCCCTAAACAAAGAATCAGCAATCAATTCTACCTTTGTGATCTATTTTTTTCTTCTTAACTAATAGCTAGTTATTGTTCATTTTCATAAAATATATATCCCTTTGATTTAAACTCAGGTTTCCTTCAGGCTTGAACACAAACAGCAAAGTTCTCAGTAATAAAAAAACCTACATAGCTGGGTGTCAGTTATGTGTTACTGGTATCACAAACCTTTGCATGTTCAAAGCTCTTCTAGTGAACTTATATGTCAAACAAAAGAAGAAATCAATAGCTATGCAGAACCTGTTGCAGAAAGTCTGTGGGTGGATCTTTAAAATCAGCTACAGTGACCTTTGTTTTTTCCTTTATACTTCTGTTCTTTGGTTTGGGTTTTTGCCAGTGCCTTGCACAATGCCACCTAGAAGATCACTGAGACCTCAAAGCAGTTTCTGTCCTGCACAGACCAAGGCTTAAGTTGCGCAGAGGGGTGCAGTCAAGAGCACCCTGCTTACAGTGTGGATGCAGGGTCTCTCAGTGGCAAAGTATTTATGAGAGATCATGCCCTGGACTGGCAGCTGGAACAAGCGTAGCCACAAAAAAATGGCTTTATTTACTTTCTTTTATAGTAAACAAAACCTAGTGTCTTCTATCTTTGCCTTATCAGTCCTTAATGCAGATACGCTCAATAAGTTTGGTTGCATGGACCAGGCTTCCTGCACAATTGTTGCCAGATGGTCATTTTTGCCACTGTAATGCTAGAGCCACCAGAAGAGCGCTTGCAGTGTGGCACCAGAACAATCTCCCATGTTGGAGCTGTTGTTGTAGGCTGCATGCAGATGGGCAGGTTGCACTTTAGTGATTAGTTAAACTGGTTTCTGAAGCTAAGGATTAAGAAGGAAACCTTTGTCCTATTCCACTGTACTTATACTGGATAAGAAGGACATAGAGGTTTGAAAACTCTAGAAAGCCAAACCATCTACTTCAGTGAACATTCTGCTGTTACAGGAGCTGTGCACAAATGATCCACGCAGGTTCATAAGCTGGGTGTCATGTGTGTGCCCGGAACAGAAAGATAATATCAAGACAGATGCTGAGGATAAGAGGCCCTCTGAAAGTGGAAATGGTACAAAAGTGCTGTTGAATTCAAAGCATAGCTATTGCCTACCAAAACAGATTATATGTATTATGTCCCTGTCCATAATATTTCATTAATTTTATCCATAACAAGTGCAAGGTCCTACACCCGGGTCAGAGCAATCCCAGGCACAGCTACAAGTTGGGCAGAGAAGAGATTCAGAGCAGCCCTGTGGAGATGGACTTGGGGGTGTTGGTCGATGGGAAAATGAGCATAAGCTGGCTTCAGTGTGCACTTGCAGCCCAGAAAGCAACCGTATCCTGGGCTGCACCAAAAGGAGAGTGAGCAGCAGGTTGAAGGAGGTGATCCAGCCCCTCTGCTCT